>SNQJ01S0010441.1:104382-116473 GCA_010110895.2 Picea sitchensis
CATGAGCTCCTGCATGGTCTGTCCATGCTTCTGTATCTCCTCTTCATTCTCCCAGCTGACATATTCAATTGGATGATTCTTCCATTTGACCAGATACTCAAAGTATTCTTTTCTTCTGGTCTTCTTACCCACTCTCTTGTCCAGTATGCATTCCATCTGCGGCTTCTCTGCAACTGGCAATTTTTTCATCCACTGGATCACTGGCTACACAGTTCCAGTGTCTACCTCTCCAACCCTGTATGGGTATAAATCTACGACATTGAATATCGGAGATACTCCGATCCCATCCGGTAACTCGATCTCATAAGCGTTTTCCCCCAATTTTCTCAAGACCTTACATGCCCTGATTTTCTTCATCTTTAACTTATTATATGTTCCTCTTGGAAACCTTTCTTTCCTCAAGTGTTCCAGAACAAGATCACCCACTTCAAACTGAAGTTGTCTTTTATGCCGATCTACTCTGTGCTTGTACTCATGGCTTGATTTCAACAAATGCTCCTTCACCCCGCTGTGAAGTTCCTTCATCGCCTCAGTGAATTCTTCTGCACTAGCGCTGCTAGTCGCAGTCTATTCTGAATCCCTCAGTTCAGAAAATCCTCTCGGCTGCATCCAATAGACAACCTAAAATGGAATTTTTCTTGTACTTCAATTTACTGAGTCATTGTATGAAAAATCTGCCTGGGATAATATACTATCCCACTGGCTGTGGTGCTCTGTCACTAAGCTTCTCAGCAAGTCTCCTAGACTTTTGTTTACCACTTCTATTTGTCCATCCGTCTGAGGATGATAAGCTGAACTAAATGCCAAGTTAGTTCCCAGCTTCTTCCATAAGTTCCTCCAAAAATGCCCTATGAATTTAGTGTCCCTTTCCGAAACTATGCTTCTCGACAAACCATGAAGTTGAATGAGCTCTTTGAAAAACAGATTTGCGATGTGAGTCACATCACTGGTTTTCTAGCATGGGATAAAATGTGCCATCTTGGAAAACCCATACACTACCACAAAGACTGAATCAAATCCTCTTTGCGTCCTTGGCAATCCCAATATGAAATCCATGCTAATCGCATCCCATGGCCTCCCTAGTATGGGCAATGGCTGAAAAAAACTTGCATTCTTCTTCCTCCCCTTTGAATGCTGGAAAATTCTGCATCTGTGTACAAATCACTTGACCTCTGACCACATCCTTGGCCAAAAGTATGACTCATTCAATTTCATGGACGTCTTGTCATGGAAAAAATGTCCTACTAAGCCTTCGCTGTGTTTCTCCTTCGGCAGATTCTCCCTCATGGAGCATTTCAGAATACACAGTTGATTGCCTCTGAACAAAAATCCTTCCTGGATCATATAGTTTATCCAAGGGATTCTGTCTCTGAGAACTGGATCCTCAACTGCTTCATACGCCTCTCCAAATCTACATCACCTGCGTACATGTCCTTGAGATCATCAAAACCCAATGTTTTGACTTTGAACTCCTGCAACAACAAACACTTCCTAATCAAAGCATCAACCACTTTGTTAGCAACACCTGAAATGTGTTTAATCACAAATGTGAAATTCAGCATATACTCTACCCATTTTACATGTCTCTGATTCAACTTCTCATGTTGAGTCACAAACTATAATGTGTGGTTATCACTATATAAAACAAATTCCTTTGGGATCAAGTAATGCCTCCACTTCTTTAGTGCCTGGGTGATGGCATAAAATTCCTTGTTGTATGTGGAGTATTTCACCTTTTCCTCATTCATCTTCTCACTGAAATATGCAATCGGTTTGTCTTCCTGACTCAAGACCTCTCCTATGGCAAACCCGCTTGCATCGCATTTCACCTGAAATGTTTTCTGGAAATCCGACAACACCAAAACCGGTTGTTCCGTGATCTTTCTCTTCAACAGATTGAAACTTTTCTTAGCCTCTGTTGTCCATTGAAAAGACTTATGCCACTTCTTCACTGTATCCATCATCGATGCGTTAATCTCACTAAAATTTTTGATGAATTTTCGGTAGAAACTAGGCAAACCATGAAAACTTCTCACCTAGAATACATTTCTCGGTGATGGCCAATTCTCAATCACCTCCACCTTATCTAGATCCATCCTCAACTCATTTTCTGAAATAACAAACCCCAAGTAAATGAGTTTGGTCTTCATAAATGAAGATTTCCTCATGTTAATCAACAACTTCTCCTACTGTAGATTTTTCATTATTGTAGCTAAATGCTTCAGATGCTCAGCCTTGGTCCTGCTGAAAACCAATATGTCATCCAGATATACGATGAAACATTTTCCGATGAAATATTTTAGGACTTCATTCATCAACCTCATGAAGGTACTTAGCGCATTCGTCAAGCCAAATGGCATAACAAGCCATTCATACAAACCTTCGTTGGTTTTGAAGGCCGTCTTCCACTCATCGCCTTCCCTCATGCGAATCTGGTGATATCCAATTTTCAAATGTATCTTTGAAAAACAATTTTCTCTGCTCAAGAAATCCATTAAATCATCCATCCACGATAATGGAAACCTGTACATGATGATTATCTTGTTGATGTCTCTTGAGTTGGTACACATTCTCCAACCTCCATCCTTCTTTGGACTGAGTATTGTTGGAACAACACATGGAATCAAGCTTTCTCTGACTAATCCTTTGTCCAATAAATACTGGACCTGCTTCTTGACCTCTTCATTCTCTTGCGGCATCAACTTGTACGTGGTTTTATTCGGAAAACTAGCTCCTGGTATGAGATCAATGTGATGACTCACACTCCTCATCGGTGGCAATGAACGAGGTAATTCGTCCACCACGATATCAACAAACTCTTCCAGTAGTTCCTGAATCTCCTTTGGTAGAACATCCACTCTTGTGCTATTAAGAACAATCCTCAGTTTTCTAACCACAAAGAATTGTGGATCTTCTTTCTTCTTCACCTCCGTAAGAATCTCCTTCCCACTCAAGAGAAGTACTGTGTTGCTTACTTCTGGTTTCACCTCCTTATCCTTTATCGGAAGCCACATATGGGTTCTCCAATTCTTCTCCATGGTATATGTGTTCCTCCTCCTGTCATGAATCACATTTCTATCATATTTCCATGGTCTACCCAGCAATAGATGACACACATCCATGGGAATGACATCACATAAGATCTTATCATTATATCCTCCTATCTTGAATTCAACCAAGCATTGTTTAGTAACGGTTACCTGGTGTCCTTTTTGTAACCATGAAACTTTGTATGGGCTTGGATGATCAGTTGTCTCTAGCTCCAGCTTCTCTACCATCTCGGTTTGAACGATATTATCTGTGCTACCACTGTCCACGATAACCTTGCATACCCTGTCCTTGGTTTTGCAAGCAGTTCTGAAAAGTTTGCTCCTTTGAGCTAAACTCTCCACCTCTATCTCGGATGTCAAAAGGATTTTACGCATCATCAATGACCTCCCTCCTTCTGCGTCTTCGGCCTCAGCATCCCGCCTCTGTGCTTTGGTGATGTGAGATTCTCTAATGTCCTTCTTTTTCTCTGGACACTCATAAGACTTGCGCCCATTATTTCCACATGTGAAGCATGTGATTACTCCACCTCTTCCTCTTCCTCTACCTCTGGTTCAAGGAAAAGTGTTGTTGTCAGCATAATATCCCCTCTGTTCATTATGCTTCCCTCTCTGTTCAACATATGGCCCCCGCTGTGAGGTTCCACCTCTCTCAACTTTACCTTGAGGCTTCTTCCATTCCTCCTTGGGCTTCTGGTATTTGTCCTGGGCAACTGCTTTGCCTTTGGGCTGGCTTCTCCCTCGACCCCTCTGACTTTGCTTATGGCTCAGCTTCTCCTAATCTTTCAGAGCCATATGATAAGAATCCTCCACCATTTGGATGGTTACCATGCTCATCTTATCCTGGATATCATATCTTAGGCCATTCATATACCTGACAACTTTTTCATCATCGCTCTCCCGATGACCTGCCCTAATGTTCAGTCGATGGAATTCCTCCGTATATTCTTTTACTGTCATCAAATTCTGTCTTAGGTTCTGCATCCTCCTGAATAGAGTAATTTGATAATATCTGGGGATGAATTTTTCCTTCATCTTCGCGATCATCCTATCCCAGGTCTTGATCTTCTGCTTTCCCTTGCAGCGTCTGTCATCTTGTAACTCGTCCCACCACAATGCTGCGTGTTCGTTTAATCTTGTGACAACATGCCCGACTTTCTTATCCTCTTCGACCTCTTCATAGTCGAAGTAGGTATCCAGAGCTCTAATCCAATCTAGAAGCTCCTCTGCATCCAGATTTCCCTCGTAAATAGGAATGTCCATTTTTTCTCTTGCACCCATCCTGGTAATAGCTTTGATCAAACATTTGTTTGATGCATCTTCGGCTGCAACTTCCTCTTCACGTTCAACCTCGATATCTCTCTCGGAATCACTGAGATCCCCTGCACTAGCTGTGCACCTTTGTGTTGTCTCCATGTCTTCGAGTCTTGCTCAGTGATCACACATTTGTCTCTCCATTTTTGGATTGGTTACTTGCCTGCCTCGTCTTCTCTACACCTCCCTATCCTATGGATCAGGTGATTGTCTGTCTCTCCTTGGCAGCATGGTGAATTTCCTCTTCTCTTCTATAGAAAGCAAAGAGTCTTTCTGTGCTCTGATACCACACTGACGCAGCTGCACCCGTAGGAACACCCGCTTACACAGGATCTTCTCTCCCTCGGCCCGAAGAACGCCAAGGTTCTTCTATTTCCCTGTCGAGAAATCTTCTCCCACAGATCTTCTCGTGCAATCCACCTCTCTTTACTTATCGGGGAATTGGACTTCACGACTTCACGATGTCAAAGGTCGATCACTGGGCTCTCAAATCCCCGAGACCCAATGACCAGTCAACGCTGACCTTCTCCTTTGATTTGTTGGGATTTTCCCTATCAGGATCTCGACACTCGTGGTGTTGAGCAACTCATCTTACCGACTCACGATGCCTGATATGCCGAAACTTCGACGCACACGTGCGAGTTTACTTTTCCACTTCCCGTCACTTCTATCAGGATTTCGTACTTCACGAGATCGCGAATAATGATGTCAATGTCTTGGAACTTCTCACTGTGAAACCCCAATGACTTATTCCACCTGTCTTCTACTTTGACTTTTGTGGTCCCGCACAGCTCTCCCGTCGAGATATTACATTTCGCGACTCCAAGCTGCAAAAGTATTCTGTCTCTGAAACCTCCGATGCTCCGAACCCCGACTTCCTTGAGTCTTTTGACATGCGTCCCAGATGATGGATGGTTCTGGGCTCGTTGGAATAACGCAGATCGCGATATCACAATTCCCGTTGCAATAATTTGGAGCTTCGACTTACGAAACCCCGATCCACGATATGCGTGTGGATCCAACAACCCTCATGGTCCTGATCAATGGCTCCACCTCTCCTGAGATTGGAACCTTTTGGGAATATGTCGTTGTATCTTCCCTACACCTTTCCAAGATCTAACGGCTTACGGTCATTCACGAATTCTCCCTATGGAATTCCGACCATCCGTTCCTTCCTCCACGAAGACTTGTTCCCTTGCGCGCAAAATTTCAGTGCCTACTTGGATACTTCAACCACAACTTCTCTGTGTAGTCCTTCGACGAATTCAAGGACCTATCCTTCCTAAGATTTCCCATGACTTTCAAGTCCTTCAAGAAACTCCCTTGCGCGCACTCCTTGCGGCAACCCTTCAACTCCGTCTAAGTGTTGAAACTCTTCGACTCTATGCACACTTGAAACAACAATCCTTCAAAGACTCACTCAGGTTCGCAACCCTGAGAATTTTATCTGGCCTGCACACTCCTTGCACGGCTCCTACACCCAATTGAACCTTTGGGACGAATGAGAACAAAATTTATCTCTATCTGAACCCTCTGTCAATGCACTCCTTGCGGATAATTCGACTGCACTCCTTGCAGGAACCTCTGGCTCAAATAGAGAAACAATTGAAACTCATTCCATCTCCCTCTCAGACTTCAATTCATACATGAAATCACATACACGGCATATATAAAAGAAAATGTATGACAGGAAGCAAACATTCATGAGCCTTTCAACATCAAATACACAGAGAACAACACAAAACATGAATTTGAATCAGAACTCTCCTATTAATTCAAATGTTTGTACATGCGTCTCTTACATAGATCTCTGCATGCTCTTCTCTCTGAATTCCCTATCTATTCCTTCAAAATTATTTATCTATTTCTGAATTATGTTACAATGCACAATGAGGGTGCCTATATATGTTCTCCCTCCTTCTTTCTAAAACAGTTTAATCTATGAATTAAAATCCTATCTACCTGCATTAACTATATTAAATGTCATCTATTTACTAAAGGACGAGAGATATCCGCTCAAGGTCCATTTATAATATACAAGTGCGCCTCATCTTAATGGCTCATTTAAGATTTGCGCAACAACTTCCAAGGTAATTACAAAATTTGTGCTGGCTTGTCCAGCTGTCCTCCGCTTCCACGCTGGTCTGCTTGATGTGTTGGAGATGCTCCTGCATCACAATCTCCTTCTACAACTACTGTAGTTGTTGACTGAGTCTCCGAGATTTATGAATTTATGCATGATAGCTAGACTGGACCATGGAATTCAAGTCTTGGAATATTTTTACCTCTTCTTGCAACTTTATGATTTCCTCCCCTTGAAGGGACATATCTTCCATAGACTTCACCAGTTTCTCAGAAGCATCTGGGACTTTCATTAGAATGGATGATGGAATCTTTGTTGTTGTATATGCTACTGTACTAACTCCTGTGAGAGGAACTGTCTCCAATGGGAAAATAGACATCTTCACAGTTTTTTCTTTATCTTTGATCAATTTATCAAACTGAGCCTCCATTTATTTTATTTGTGCATTATGCTCCATGATCAACTTCAACATCTCTTCTTTGTGGCCTTCACTTTCAGCCATTTCCTTTTCTTGTGAATCCTCAATGGCTAGAAGTTTCAGTTTATTTATCAAGGAGGCTATATCATCATTTTTCTTCTTCAACAATTCTTCAGCTACCTTGACATTCGATGGATCATATCTAATCTTTAGAAATAACTCTTCTAGAGATTTAATCTTATTGTATTTGGCCAATGCATATATCTTTTCCAGCTTCAATTGAGATTTAATATTATTCAGAGACACCTGTAATTTTGAAGCAGTCAATGATGTGTTTTTCAAGGTGGAGAAAATCATTTCCCTTGTTTCGCTGTGCATGTCCATTTGGTCCACTAGATGGACATCCTTCACATCAAACTCATAATAAGTTTTCTTGTAGTCATCAATTGTCTTGGGATGAGGTACCTATGCTTGTAGGAATGCCATTTTCATTCTTCCCTTATCCATGTCAAATGATGACAATAGTCTATGCTGGGTAGTATAGGTCTGCTTCCAAAACTGGTCATATGTACTGTTATTCAAGATTTCATTCCTCTGCTTGATTTGTTTGTATTTTTCAAAGATATTTGACCCTATTGGCTCATGAGAGGACTCGACTGTCAGAGTAGTGTCTGTTTCATTTTTGGATGAAGATGTGGAGACTATGTACTAACTACCTGAGAATGTTGAGGAATGTTGATGCAGGAGCATCGTAAGAAGTCAAGCGAGCGTGGAGGCGAAAGATAGCTGGAAAGCGCAACACACATTTTTCACGTTTTGAAATATTTTGAAATTTGAAGGGAGCAGATATAAATGTAATGGCTAGAAGTGTATTTGTATTTATGTCTGGCTATTGAAAACAGATTGTGAGTGATTTTCTCTCATCTGCCAATGTAAAAGGCATTTAATCCCAGTTAATGAAAGTAGGTAGGTTTGAATTAATATATTAGACAATTTAGAGAGTAGGAGGGAAAACAGATATAGACACCCTCACCATTGTATCATGGTAGAATTGTATCAATAGAAGAGAAAGAGAGAGTTGTAGCAGAGAGATGAAGAGAAGAATCCATGTACAGGAGATTTGAATTAATATATGAAGCCTTGAATCAGATTTCATGGTGTTATGATGGTTTTTGTTTATACATCGTGAATTGTATGCTTACAATTGTTTATTCTCTCTAGTTATGCATTTTCTTTAATACTGTGTGTATGTACGATTTCATCTTGAATGTTTGAAGTCTGAGAGAGAGAATCAGTTTCAATTGTTTCTCTTCCTGAGTGAGAGAAGTTCCTGCAAGGAGTGCAGTGAAGAATCCGCAAGGTGTGCATCGACGAAGGTTCAAATTTTATCTCTGAAATCTCAGGAGGGATACTGTTGTTCTCATTCCAGTAGAAGTGAAAGTGAAGCACATAATCCATGTAAGGAGTGCGTAGGCTGTTGGAAGTCTTAGGACTTATCAACTAAGGGAAGGATTTGAGGACTGCTATTGCAGAGAGTGCACAGAGTTGAGAGGTCGAATACCTAGGAGTATTCGAAAGGTTGTCGCAAGGAGTGCATGCAAGAGTTTTTTTTCAAGGCTTGAAGTTTCCAGAGAAAGCTCAGGAGGGTTAACACCTTTGAAAGTAACCAAAGGGAGGTGGATATTAAAAATGTCTCGTAGAAGTTAATTTCCAGTAGAAGAAATTTGGTCCATTTCACAAAAAAACTCTCAAGGAGGGATGAACGGTCGGAATTCTCTATGGAGAATTCGCGAAGCCACAAGGACCACAGGATTCAGAGGAGTTGCAGGGTAGATAAGGTTTGGACGAATCCATTCCATTGGTGTCAAGATTCATGTTGACCATTGATCATGATCTGTCTGAGCCGTCAAATCATTTCAACATTTTGGGGATCCTGACGACAAGGAGTTTAGCACAGTGGAATGAAAGTCCCGAAGTCACAAGTTACAATGGGAATTGGCATGGATTTTCAGGATTTTAGCACTTCGGGTGTCGAAAAACTGAGGAGGCAACATTTTAGGATCTAGATTTCTGAACTCCCAATGCCCAGAGGCCCGAAATAAAGAAGGTTGTCATATTGAGCGAGGCTCGTGTAAAACGTGGCACATCTGTCAGGTGGAGACTACAAGGGTGACAGGTGGCATGTACTCATGCATTGAGGGGTCAACCCATAGTTTCCCTATCACATGTTAGGATTTCTCAAAGGAGGAGCATGAAATATCTACACTCCAACTGACAAGGTTGCAAGTTGCAAGAAGTGTGAAAGGGAATTCAGACTATCGCTAACATCGCATCTCAGGATTTCGTAGAAAAAGAGAATGAGAGCTCAATGCTTCAATTCGCGAGATTGCCAGTTGCGAAATACGCTTCTTCCAGGACCAGTTGTGGTCGTGTGGAGGTGAAGCTTATACCTTGTTCCTGTTTGCATAAGGCGGTTTCAGAAGGACATGTGGATTGATTTGTTGAAGGTTCCAATAGGGATCCAAAATACCCACTTCGGCTCAAGGAGATTTGAATGATCCTATGAGCAGATCTCGACTCGAGAGTTCGGGGGTCTACATAAGTGTGGTATCAGAGCACAAGAAAAGTTCTTTGCTTTCTGTAGTAGAGAACAGAGGAACATTTCTCAGCCATGCTACCGAGAAGAAGAGACAAACCAATGCCTGATCCAAGAGTGGAAAGGTAAATGTGTGAATTACGTGACAAGATTGATGCCATGGAAACAACACAGAGGTGCACAATCGACACTAGCGATATCAGTGAGGTTGATAGTGAAAATGAAGTTGGACATGAAGAAGAAGTCGCAGTCAAAGACACTGTAGACGAATGCCTATTCAGGGTTGTTGCAAGGATAGGTGCTAGAGAAAATATGGATATTCCCATGTATGAGGGAAACCTAGATGTTGAAGAGCTTCTAGACTGGACTAGAGCTCTGGATAAATACTTCAACTATGAGGATGTCAAGGAAGACAAGAAAGTAAAACATGTTGTCACTAGACTTAAAGGGCATGCAACACTATGGTGGGATGAACTGTAGGCTGACAGACGCTGCAAAGGCAAGAAAAAAATCAAAAGTTGGGATAGAATGGTTGGGAAGATGAAAGCCAAATTCATACCCAAGGATTATCAAATCACTTTGTTTTGGTTGATGCAAAATTTGAGACAGAAGATGATGTCAGTGAAAGAATACAATGAAGAGTTCTACAAGATAAACATTAGATTAGGTCATCAGGAAAGTGATGATGAAAAGGTTTCTAGATACATGAATGGTTTGAGATATGAAATTCAAGATGAGATGAGCATGATGATCATTCAAACTATAGAATATGCTTATCAGATGGCTCTGAAAGCTGAAGAGAAGCTGAGTTGAAAGCAAGGTCAAAGAGGCCAAGGTAGAAGTCAAGCCAGAGGCAAAAAAATTTGCCAAGACAGAACTCAGAAACCTAAAGAAGAAGGGAAGAAACCTCAATCTCAGCATGAAAGAGGAGGAAGCTCACAGAGAGGGTAGTATGCTGATATAAATACTTTTCCTCGAGCAAAAGGAAGAGGAAGAGGCAGAGGAGGTGAAGTGAAATGTTTTGTCTGTGGGAAAAAGGACATAAATATTATGAGTGTCCAAATAGAAAAAAAGATGGTGGTGAGACTCACATTGTCGAAGCTCAAGGATAGAATATTGAGGTAGAAAATGCTGAGGGCAGAAGATCCTTGATGATGAGGAAAGTTCTCTTAAACCCACAAAAAGAGGCAAAGAACCCAACCCAAAGGAACAATCTATTTCAGACTGCTTGCAAAACAAAATATAGAGTATGCAAAGTCATCATGGAAAGTGGTAGCACAGACAATCTCGTTTCTATAGAGATGGTAGAAAAGTTGGAAATGGAGACTATCATACATCCAAGCCCATACAGAGTTTCGTGGCTACAAAAATGGCATCAGGTAAATGTCACTAAGAAATGTTTAGTTGAATTTAAAATAGGGGGATATAAGAATGAAATATTATCTGATGTCATTCCCATGGATGTTTGTCATCTATTGCTGGGTAGACCATGGAAATATGACAAGGATGTGGTTCATGATGGGAGGAAGAAAACACACACCCTGGAGAAGAATGGAAGGACTCACATGTTGCTACCAATTAAGGATAAAGAAGTGAAACCAGAGGTGAGTAACATTGTACTTCTCATGAGTGGGAAAGAACTTCTTAATGAGGTTAAGAAGAAGGAAGACACACAATTTGTTGTGGTCAGGAAGCCTAGAATTGTTTTGACCAGTACAAGAGTGGATGATTTACCAGAGGAAATGAAAAAGTTGTTGGAAGAGTTTGCTGATATAGTAGTGGACAAACTACATCGTTCGTTGCCACCTATTAAGAGTATAAGTCATCACATTGATCTTATACCTGGAGCCAGTTTACCAAATAAGGCAGTGTATAGATTGATGTTGCAAGAGAATGAAGAAGTCAAGAGGCAGGTCTAGGACTTAATGGACAAAGGATTGATTAGAGAAAGCTTGAGTCCATGCGTTGTTCCAATAGTTCTCAACCCAAAGAAAGATGGAGGCTAGAGGATGTGTACAGACTCAAGAGTGATCAATAAAATCACCATCAAATACATATTTCCATTGCCAAGGATGGATGATTTGATGGATTTCTTGAGTGGAGCAAGATTTTTTTCAAAGATTGATTTGAAAAGTGGATATCATCAAATTCGCATGAGAGAAGGCGATGAATGGAAGATAGCATTCAAGACAAATTAAGGGCTTTATGAATGGCTTATTATGCCATTTGGTTTAACGAATGCACCCAGTAATTTCATGAGATTTATGAATGAATTCTTGAAGGAGTTCATTGGGAAATTCGTCATTGTATATCTTGATCATATACTGATTTTCAGTAAGACTGAAGCAGAGCACTTGCAACATTTAGCTGCAGTGATGGGGAGATTATAGCAAGAGAAATTTGTTACAGGTATGAACTAACTGAGAGGGGGGGGTGAATCAGTTAGTGTAGATTATTAACCATTTACTCTCATTTTTAACTTTGAATCACTAATCTTAGTGGCAGTGAGTCTTTACTGTGAAATTCAGAGTTATAAACATAAAGCAGATAGTACAACGAACAGCAATCATACACAACATTCATTCACAAGTACGAGACATAGATTTTTCAAGAGGAAACCCAACCAGGGAAAA
>SNQJ01S0010441.1:145814-185053 GCA_010110895.2 Picea sitchensis
GGACCCCCCTCCCCCCCCCATTAAAAGAAGAATGGATGGGGGGGTCTGGAATCCAATGCGGACCGTAGATCTGAGCACCAAAACCTGGGCCATCCAGATGCGCGCATGCATTATCAGCGATTCTGGACCCCCCCCTCCATTAAAGGCAAAATAGTTGGGGGGGGTGGTCCGAAAATATTTGTCCACCATAGATCTAAGCGCAATCATCTACACCGTTGATACTTGAGCGGTGCATAAATGTGGGCGCGGAAAGTATATGCACCCAAAGAACTTAGGATAAGTACATTTCATGGATTTTTCTCAATCTTTTACATTTTACATCACCAAGGGGTTAGGCAAACAACTTTTCGAGCATCCAAAACATGGTGCAACATTGATCATCAAGCTAGTTTTATTGAAGTAAAGAAAACTAGCCTATGTTCTAACTTAACTTCCTATGACAATTAACCCAGATTAAATTGTTGTTCTAAGGACTTATTCTACCCTAGGGCCATTTAACCAAGATTAGACAATCTGGCCAGATTTATTCACTAACTAACCTAGATGCTTTGGCTAAGATTAAACAGTTTAGCCAAGCTTATTCACTATTCCTATCAACATCAATTTAAAATAAATTGGCCATGCTTGAAAGGTATGGACCAAGTCACTGTTATTGCATGGGGCTCTCATTGAAATTCTTTTATGCCCTCTTTTCTTTTTCCTTTTTTTTCTTTTCTTTTTTCTTTTTCTTTTTCTTTTTCTTCTCAAATTATTTGCAAAATGAAAAATCATTTGACAAACAAAAACACTAGAGAGATAACATTTAGTCACCAGTTGATCTTATAAATTATAGGGTGATAACAACGGCTCCAGCTGGGGATGGTACTCTCCTTGTGAAGTGCCAAGAATCCTGATTCCTGATGTTCTGAAACTTCCTCCCTAGTCACCTTCGTTGCTTGATTGATTTTATTCGGAAAAAGGAAAACAGTGGTCAGAGGCTTAGGGCCTTCTCTTCAGGCTTCAACCAACTGACCAAAGTTATTCACTAAGAAAATTGCAAGCAAAAATAAAAAACGGTTTGTACAATGGAAAGTGTGACTTCGGTTCTCTACTAAGGCGATGAATAATGCTTCAACATTCTGCCATTTACAGGTCCTCCTAGCAGATCTGTCCCATCACTGTTGTTTAGCAAGAAAGAATTATTTCCTCTAAATGCTTGAATCATGTATGGTCCCTTCCATAGACTATCGAATTTACCATGCTTTCCCTTGTCTTCATTTCGGGAATCCCATCTTAGCACCAAATATCCTATCTCAAAATCATCTTCCTTGGTTCTTTTGTCAAAAATCTTCTTAATTCTTTCTTGGACTACCTGGGTCTTGTTGTATACTTCTTCCCTGGACTGCTGTAAATGGATCATCTGGTTGATCCTTCTTTGGGAGTCGTTTGTCTCAACTTGCATGTCTTGGAGCAATTTCATGATAGGGACTCCTAAGGAAGTAGGAAAGACTGCTTCTGTGCCATAGACCAGCTGATATGGTGACATACCGATTGACCTTTTGGTGGTCAGTCTGTCGGCCCATAGTGCGAAAACCAACTTGTTATGCCACGACTTCTTGTTTTCCTGCAAAGTTTTCTTGATGATGTTTACCATAGTTTTATTTGATGATTCCACCAGCCCATTTCCTTGAGGGTATTAAGCTGTGGAATGTCCCAAACCAATATGGTATTGGTTGCAGAAATCTATGGGTTTCTTCGATCGAAAAGAAGTTGCATTATCAGTTATAATATTTCTAGGACATCCAAAGCGAGACAAGATATTATTTTCAAGAAATTTAATAATGACAAAATCTATGGCTTTCCTGCTTGGTACTGCTTCGATCCATTTTGTAAAATAATCCATGGCAGTAAGAATCCACCTGTGATGGCCCGAAGAAGGAGGATGTATTTCTCCGATGAAGTCTAATCCCCATTGCTGGAAAGGGGCTTCAACAGAGATCAGTTTCAGGGGTAGAGGAAGAAGTTTCCTTTTTCCTTCAAACAAATGACATTGATGACACGAAGTCACTTTGTGATGCACATCGGTGAATAGAGTAGGCCAATAGAATCCAGCTCTGACGATTTTGTTGGCTATGACCTTCCAGTTCAGATGACCACCATAGTCTCCTGCATGAAACTCCTACAGTACTTTGTCAGCTTCATCCTTCAATAGACAATTTAACAAAATACCTCCAGGATCTTTCCAATACAGATTGCCTTCTAGAATACAAAATTTTAATGCTTTCAGTTTCAAAAACCTAGCTTTAGTCTTAGTCAGACTAGGGGGAGCTTGTAAATTATGAAAAACAAATATTAGGTCTGCGTACCATGGAGAGTTGAGAAATACCTCTCTCACGCTTGGAGTTGCCTTCTCAACCTGTTCATCTGCTGCAGTTAAGAAATTAATGTCAAGAGCATGGAAATTTGATTCAGCCATGATTTTTTCTAGACCTTGACCTTTAATCAGTTCTGTAGGCTTAATCTCTATGTCATACTCTAGAATGATAGAAATCCATTTTCCTCTTCATCCGTCCGGATTGTCCTGGGTTAAAATGTCTTTTACTACTGCATTGAGAACATATACAATGGTGTGGGAATGGAGAATGTATACCCTAAAATCTTTTATAGCTTTCTTCAAGGAAAAATCTTGTTTCTCCATTATTTTATAATTCAAAGCAACATCTCTTAAATCTTTACTGAAAAAGGCTATGGGATGTTCATACCCTTCGCTATTTTTCTATAGTAATACTGCTGCAATGGTATGTTAAGAGGTGAAATAAAAAATATAGAAATCTTTGGTGAAATCAGGATTGATCAAGACTGGAGCCTCTGTGAGTGAGAGTTTGACTTGTTCAAAAGACTGCTTGGACTCGGTGTCCCATTTTATTTTTGTGTCCTTTTTTAACATATTTGTGATGTTTCTGAGAAGCTCAGTCAGGTTGGGTATGAATTTCTGCGGAAATTTTATTTTTCCGATGAAAGACTGTAACTCTTTGATGTTTCTTGGATGTTCTAATTTCTGAATGGCCTCGATTCTGCTGGGGTCTATTTTAATCCCATCTTTGGAGATTATGTTCCCTATTAGTTTACCTTCCTCTAATCTGAAAAGGCTCTTCTTAGGATTTAAAGAAATCCCAAATTTCCTGCATTTCTCCAAAACTCGTCTGAGATGTCGTAAGTGCTCGTCGTCAGATTGGGAAAACACAGTTACATTGTCCAGATAGATGACAATAAATTTTCTCATTTCTTCCACAAAAGAGATATCCATAGCCCTCTAGAATGTGGCCCCGATGTTCATCAACCCAAAAGGCATTTTCACATACATGAAAGTACCCCACGGTGTTGTGAAAGCGGTTTTGTCTTGGTCATTTGGGTGAACGAGTACCTGATTATAACCCAAAAACCCATCCAGTAAAGATATTCGACTGGATCCAACTACCCTTTGTAATATGTGGTCTATTTTTGGCAATGGGTAATTGTCCTTCAGAGAGACCTTATTCAGATTTCGGAAATCGACGCAGAGCCTGATTTCTCCAGATTTCTTTCATGTTGGGACCAAATTTGAAACCCATTTGGAAAACCGTAACGGGACTATTATTTTAGCATCATACATTTTTTTCATTTCTTTTTCTATCAGAGGAAGTAGCTTGGGATTGACTCACCTAAGTTTCTATCTGAAAGGTTTTTGGTCTTCTTTTATTGGAATTCTATGTTGTATGATGCTAGTGTCATAAGATTTCAAGTCCTCGTAACCCCAGGCAAATACGTTTGAATATTCTTTGAAAATATCAATGTATTTGAGTTTCTTCTCAGGGGGTAATGATTTGGAAAGTTTCACCATCCTAGGTTTCTCTTCCATCCCTATATTACAATCTTCTACTTCTTGACCACTGGCTTCAATTTTCGGTTTTTAAGCTACATCATTAAAATCAAATAAGTCCTCTAAAGGAACTAAAACCCTAGGTAAAACATTACTTCTCAAATGAAAAACATCAACTTCCATCTCATCATCACCTAACTCTCTTGAATCTATCTTATTTACACTATCATTTTCAAAATCAGATCTTTTTACATTTTCATCTTCATTTTCTAAGTCTATGTTTGTACACTCAAAATCATTTTTACATTGAAGAAAGTCTTCAATTTGATCATCATTACCAAACACCTGCCAGTATCTGATGTTGTCGGGAACAGTCGGTCTGCACTTCACCTATAACATGTATGGGCGAGTGGAATGAAAAGGAATATTGCATGTGGCTACTGATGTAGCTAACCCGTTTGCCAAAATATTATGTCCCATAGGCATCACCTGCAAATCAACTTCAGTGAAACATCTAAGGGCATCGAGAACAACATTCCTATAAGCTCTAAGACGAGGGTGTTTTTCTGCATACTCACCTTTAGTTTTCTTGATTATTAATTTAGAATCATCTCTCACCATAATTTGTTTGGCACCAACCTTCTTTAGAAGTTTCAGATCGAGCATCAAGGCTTCATACTCGACAATATTGTTAGTGCATTAAAAATTTAATTTGTAAGAATGGCTTTTCGAATACCTGAATATGTGATTGTGCAACCAAACTTCTGCTCCAGGTCCTTCTTTGCTCACAGCTCCATCAAAGTCCATGCTCCCGAAATTGGCTGGCAATTCTTCAGTTATCACATTTTTCTGTCTTTCAGCCTCAACGACTTCTTGGCCTTCATTCGGACCAGATGTATCTTGTTCCAGCTGAATGATTTGTTCTCCCATATTGCCATCATTGTATAGGATGAAGGAGTCCAAGTCAGAATGTGCAGAGTACAGAGGATAGTTATGTGTTTTTTCTTGGCTTCTAACCATGTACTTCATCAATGTTTCTTTGTATAGTCTTCTCTGTTGACCAAAAATTGGGACAGTGGCATATGACATATCCAACTGCAAAGTACCTTTCAACTTGGCCCCCCAAGACCGGGACAACAACATACCATACTTTGGGGGAATTTCTGTAACCACAACATCCATGACCATGCTCTTCGCGGGAATCTGAACCAGGGTGATACACAGATCTTTGATTAAACCAATACATCTAACTTTACTGGAGTCAAAAGAGTGCAATTCTATGTAAGGCCTGGTAACTTCAAGTCCCAGTTTTTCCATCACTGCTTTAGGCATCAGTTTATGGGAAGCACCTGAATCTAGCATAGAATTATGCAAAATCAAGTCATGTATAGTAAGGCTGATGTAAAAAGGAGCGCCAACACCATTGTCGGTCTGACCATCCACTTCAGGTCTGAACACAAGTTCAGGTTGATCATCTGTAAGGTTCATAGTATCTGAATGATTTGTTGATCCAACAGTTAAGGCCTTCGTACCTATATCAGGTTCAATGGTCAGATCTTTAATCACCTATGAACGGTAAGCGTCTTTGCTCAACAACTCGGAAAGGGGAATGGGAATTTTTACTTTGGCTAGTTCCCCTTCGAGGATGAAAGGTGCAGGTGCTCTGCTTTGGCTCAACAATTCTGATTTGTCCACCACAATCTTTAGGCCAGAAGTATCTGGTGGGTTAATTTACGAAACTTTAGACTGTGATGATCTTTTCAGAATAGTAAGGTTTCTTTTTTATGGAACTTCAGCATTACCCTTCTCAGGTTTCTTCTTGGCCGAAGGCTCAGGGGATTTTTGGGTTTCGACTGTCTTCTTTGTTTCGGTCACCTTTTTCTGAGAACCTCCATCTGTCTTTTTACTTCACAGATTGTACTGCCGGTGTACCTCCGAAATAGCATTTTCAAATGCCTGTTGTTCGACATCTTCAGCTTCTTCACTTACCTTTGTTTGATTGACAAGAAAAAGTTCTTTCTCTTCCTGGGTAAGGAAAATAGCTTCATTATCGTGAATGCCCATGAGGTTTATGTGAGTATCCTCCAGTTCTTCAATTAATTCCTCTCCTTCATCAGCATAATTTTCTTGTAGGGGAGGTCTGATCTGTTGATCGGGACCTCTCCATTCCCTTTGATCCCTAGGATCTCTTTGCCTGATTTGAGGAGGGTTTCTTCTAAAGTTAGGATTTCAAATTTGAGGAGCTGGTGGGTTTTCTCTAGGAGGGTTTCTTTCGGATATAGTAAGTCTCTCCATCATTATTTCCATTCCTCTGGCCAAGGAATCCAATTCGGAATCAGAAGTTGATGTGGAAGGTTCCTCTTTGATTGTGACTCTCCTCTCTGTCCTCTGTCGTGCCCTTTTTGCCAATAGGTTTGCCTCCACACTTATTGCACTTTTCTGCATGTCCTCCAGGGTGGTGGAGTTTCATTCCCTTAATTGATATGACATATCGGCGTCAAAACCATCACGAAATTTTATCAATGCTAAACCTTGTGGAGGCTTGATATCGGTTGGAATTACATTGTACAAGTTATTGAAATGGGTGCAGTAATCTTGTACTGTCTCGCCTTGATTTCTTCTGATATTTTCGTATTCTGACAATATTTGGAGACGGTTTTTCTTTACCTCCCAATTGTCTAGAAAACTCCTTTGGAACGCGGTAAGGTCAAGGACTGAGGCAACACATAAACCTTTATACCATTTCTTAACGTCACCCGTCAAACTTTGGGCAAACAATCTCATTTGAATGTCCGCCTCATCTACTTCCTGTAGGTCAAAATAATCATTCATTTTATCGACGTGTTGTTGAGCGCTCAAGGGTCCTGTTCCATTGAATTGTGGAAGTCTCATTTGATAGTCTTAGGGCATAGCATGGAGAGGTGTGACCAACACTAAGGGAGCATATATGGCTGCCATGATAGGCAGAGGGGGCAGGACAATAACCTGGATGATAGATGGAGTGGTGACAAAAGACAAGGATGAGGAGGGGCTAGCTAGCACAGAGTTAGTGGTTTGAGGTTTAGCAGCGGGAGATATAACTTCAGGAGTCTGGGGTTGCAAGACGGTTGGGTCTAGGATGGTTTTAGCCACATAGATGTCAGATTTTGTTCTGAACAGGGTTTGTTCAAAAAAGATGTCAAAGTCGAGATCCTGAATGGAAACAAGCTCCTTTGGAAGAGAAGAGGACTTCTGTAGGGGATTTTGTCTTACTGAACCTTCAGCAATGGTATTTTTCCTGAGAAACTGTTCTGGATTATCTGTTGCTATCACAGGTTTTGGGTTAGTATGAGATCGAGTATAAGCTCTTTTGGGAGCCAGATTTCTTTTTTATTTATATATATATATATATATATATATATATATATACTTTTTAGTTTTACGAGTCTGAAAATAATATGTACAGGTTTTTAACAACCTCTAAACATTACTTCTTTCTCAGATTTGCAATATTTCAGAAGCAAGCTTTTCTTCTAGGGAAAAGAGGACATGAGGTTAAAAAATTTGTTCAATTTTGTCCCCAGTGGAGTCGCCACTATGTTAACGCCCTGTAAATTTCCTAGAGGTTGTCAGGAAAGAAGAAATCTATGAGAGGTAACTTTATCCAACTGCTTCAAAGCTGGGATTTAGCCCTACCAACTTCAGAGAGGGATCTCTCTATATGATTTAGATATGTTTCAAATTTAAAATATTAGGCTAGGTAAATAAATAAGTTGGTTTTGTTGTTGTAGTGTTTGTCGGGTTGGCTGAGATAGTTTACACATCCGTTGGGCTATGGGGTCTGTATCATAAGAATGAAATCCAAACCAGAAAACAAAGAAACCTTTCACAGGGAGAGATAATATAATCACTGGATTCTTTTAGTAGCATAAATGAGGAATAGCATAAAAAGGTGAGAAGGTCAGTTACAATAAAGAAGAAGTTAAGAATTTCTTTATCATAAAATCAGAAGATAAAACATAAAAAATCTTTCAAAGTGTGAAACAGGGTATACGAAGATAAATCCTGCAACATTCATTACTTTCAAAGATTAGATTTAGAAAACAGTGTGATAACTAAGCGAGAATAACATTAAACTTAGAAAGAAAAACATCACCAATGAATACACGTAAGAATCCTGTAAAAATTCCTCTTTGTATTAATGGAAGATCTCTTGAAAAATATTACAGTCTGATAGCTCGCGGGGCATAAAGATCAACCCTCAATACTTCAAAAAGTGAAGTATTTATAACCCAAAATTACAAATGATCCTGTCATTAAAGATCAGGACATGGTAAATCTATTTTTGGCCTAACTAACTTAACAATCTACAGAAATCTAGGAATTGTTTGATGATGTGTCGCAACTGGATGTTGTTTTCTGGGTGAGCCGTTGGGGAGGCCTCTGCACGACCTCATCTTACTGGATAGTTGACTGGGCTGGGACAACTCATCTACTAATCGATCAGGTTGGAAAGCTATTCCCATCGAAGATGAATGGTAATGCTGAATTTGAGTAGCCTTCGGTAGACTTCATCCATTTCTATGTATTTGGTGAAGGTAGGCTTGGTGATGAAGATATACCGGATCTCATGCAGAATGTTGATGTCCAACTGAAGTGCATCTAGGAATGCCTTGCCAGTGATGCTACCTTGAATTCCTGAAAACTTTGAACTATCCTTAGCCACATCGGCCAGTCTCTTTTTATAGTCTGGGAGTGTCATTAGTTTGTCGTTTATCACCTTCAAACCAGGAAGAACTTTCTTCTGGAGAGCCTCAATCTTCTTGAAAAACCTTTGTACCCCTTGGTCCATGGCCTAAACCTTTTCTTCCAGTTGTAGCATCAATCCTCTCTTGGTCGATACTCTCTTGACCTCAAGGATGGTATCTTTTCTATCTTCAATTCTCAGCTCTTCCAATTCCTCTCTGGTTTTATAATTTAGGAACGTGATGATTTCATTAGCCTGTGTGGGCATCTCTCCCAATTTTGATCTGATCTTCTCGATGGCCTATTTGATTCTCTTCACCAATTCATTTTTCTCAAACATAATCTGTATCATTGGCCATATCTCATTCATAGACTTGGCGATGTCTGTCCAGACACTTTCTTTAACTTCGGCCAACGTTTTACCTGCCACTGTTTGCTTCCGGAGCTATTGTAACTCTTGTTTGAGCTGGTCTGACACCTGTTTTTCCTTGGAAAAGATGGTTTGATAATAAGATTTGATTTCCTGAAGGTTCTCAATCTCCTTTTTGAGCCTACTAATCTCTGTCTCCTACAAGTTCATCTTTTCCATAGATTTGGCCAATTCAACCGTCTTTTCCTGAGACGTTAGTGGATTCGTCGATGAGACTTATATTAGTGATGATGTGCTCACTCCTGAGAGTGGAACTGGACTCGATGGAATGAATTCCATGGGTTTTAACTTCTCTTTCTCTTTCATTAGCTTTTCCATCTTAGATTCCATTTATTTTAGTTGTGCATTTTGATCTATGATTAATTTAAGCATCTCATCTTTTTCTCCTTTTGTTTCTGCTATTTCCTTCGCTTGCAAGTCTACTATTGGTGGCATCTTCAATTGCTTCCTAAAATATTCTATGTCTTTATTTTTCTTCTTGATCATCTCCTCGACTTCTTTCACATTCGAGGGATCGTACCCAATCTTGAGGACCAGTTTCTCCAATGTCTTGATCCTGTTGTCTTTGGCAAAGGATGATATCTTCTCCAACTTCAACTGTGTTTGGACATTGTTCAGGGACACTTTTAATCTGGAGGTAGTAGTGGAAGCATGTGCCAGTGTGGAGAAAACCATTTCTCCTGTATGCCTGTGTAGATCCATTTGATTGGCAAGATGGACGTCTTTGGTATGGAATTCAAAAGTGGCCCTTTTGCAATCAATGATTACCTTTGGGTCTGGTACCTGTGCTTGGAGGAATGACATGTGAATTCTCCCCTTCTCTATGCCGAACGCCGATAGTAGCCTGTGTTGTGCAGATGACGTCTGCTTCTAGAATTGGGCATATGTGCTGTTGGTCAGAGTCTGCTTCTTTTTCTTGATCAGATCATATTTCTCAAAGATACTGAGCTTCAGACTTGTCTTTCTTAGTAGGTTGATTGATGGAGTATCTATAGTCTTCTTTGGTGACACTGTGGTTATAATCTTCTTACCGCTTTTATTGAGAAGCGACCAATCAACCTCTGTCACTGTAGTAGATGGAACTTCCTTTTCTCTAGACGGGTCAGGAGCTGTGGTTTTGGGCCTCTTGGTATGAATTCAAAATTCTTCTAATGACACTTCAGTGATAGGAGGTGACAAATCCTGCCTAGAGATTTTCTCCTTCGGAGCCTGTGGTGTGTTTTTCTGTGATACAATGACTGGGGAGTCCTATTGTTCTATCTCAACCAAAGTATTTGGTTCCAATCCTGTTTGATTTGCAAATTTTTCTACCTCAGGCCTAGATTCATGGACATACAGGATATTCTTGTTTTTCACCCTCAGCTCAGAAATAATCCCGCACGGATCATAGTGCCATGTGAAACTCACAAGGAATTTCATTTCCTTCAACAACCTGTCTTCTTCTTCCCCTGTGCTTCGATTGTTGCAGATGAAAGACCCAATCTTCCCTTTGATTCTGAGTTGTTTCTTTTTCTTTAAAGACACAAAGTGAATATCATCAGAGTTTATCATTTGCCTTATGTATTCCAGAGAAAAAATTCTGACAGGTAAGTATTTGGGCAGTTTATATGGGGCCAACTCACACCCATAGATTATGATCTCAGTGTGATCTTGGTACAAGTACCAATCACCATTATTTGTATGATCCAAGATATGTAGGATCCTCTGAACTTCATCGTTAATCCTGGGTTCGGGTCTGCCCTGAGCATACTCACCACTAGGTGGTAGAACTGATCAATGAACTTCTTGAAACTGAAGTTCGTGGAGTTATGTGTGAGCAGGGAGGTCCATGCAGTGACTGCCTGGGGTCTTCCATCTCTTTCCATCTTCTGCATGGAAAAAGAAAATTTGTCCACTTGGAAGAAAACGAACAGGTATGCCAATATTGAAGAATACCGGAACATGCCTTCTGTGGAGAAATTGACAAATTGCTCGTGCATATTATTCACCAGGAACGTGATGAAATCGAACTGTGTAGTGGGATTCTCATCGGTGGAGAAAATAGACAAAAATCCCAAAATGGGTTCATCTACCCACTGATCTGAATAATAACCCAGAAAGGTGCATAGGGACGTGATAAACTGGTTTCCTTTGGTTGAGAAAATGGAGGAAGGATAAGGGGAATTTGTAGCGGGGAGCTGAGCGGATTGTGGAAGAAAACGCTCAAATATTTGAGCTCTTTGAGGAAAATTCATCTTCTGGTATAAATCTGTAAGGATTTCAAGGTTAAAAGGTGACGTGGAGTCGGCTCAGGATACTTGCATCATTTGGTCGATGGCTTCTGGTGTGATGAGGAAAAGAACTTCCCCGAAGGAGGATACGATGGCTCTTTGCTCGGGGATATAGTGGGCTTGGCACTTGTGGGCAAACTCTGGGAAATGGTGAATCTGAGGGAAGAGATACAGGGGTAGGTTGGAATCCCAGAGTCTAATTTCGTCACTCTGGTCTAGAAAAACTTCTTTAAGCCATGACTGAAGGTTTGCGAAGTCGAAATCACACTTAGCATCTACGATTAAGTAATATTTGTTGGCCAGTGGAATCCTGTTGAGGTCAACAGGAGGTGGGAGAAACAGATTCTCCTCTCCTTCTGCTCGTTTTGACTTTGGCGCCATTACTGTAACAATACCTGCAAATAAAACAATGTTAGCGGGGACGACTGTAGATGGAGGTGACTGGCTGTAATGGATAAGAAAATGGGGTAAATTCTTTGGTGTGGTGAGTGGGTGAATGGTGAAGGAATGAAGAGTGAGGGTAATTTTGAGTAAATGGGTATCCGTTGGGCACGGGGGATAGGTCAACTGGTTAACGGATAGGTTATCTAGTAATAAATGACCAACGGGTCACTTAGAGTGTGAGATGGCAAGTGACAGTGACTGAGGGATACAGATGGGTGATGCAGCGGTTATCAATTAGGGGAAAAATCATGGTGAGGGGGATTTCCACGAGTGAATGAGGGGGAAGGATTGATGGAGTTTATGGGATGTGACACTTTTGGAAAGGTGGATGATGACGTTAGGAGGTGATGTGATATGTCAGGAAGTGAGAGGCGATGGGATTCAGGACCAGTAGATTCCTACCACGTATAGATAGGGGGCCTGCCAGAGTAAGATTCCATTCCAGACCCCCCCCCACAGTTAAAGGTAGATCAGTTGGGGGGGGGCCCAAAAAACACCTTGAGCCGTTGATCTGTGCACTTTCCTTTCGACCGTATATCTAGGTGCGCTCTTTAATACACATTCTGGATCCCCCCCCACCCTCCATTAAAAGAAGAACGGACGGGGGGTCCAGAATCCAATGCGGACCGTAGATCTGAGTGCCGAAACCTAGGACGTCCATATGTGCACATGCATTATCAGTGATTATGTACCCCCTCCCTCTGTTAAAGGCAGAACGGTCGGGGGGGTCTGGAAAAATTTGTCCACTGTAGATCTGAGCGCAATCATCTAGATCGTTGGTACTTGATCAGTGCATAAATGTGGGCACGGAAAGTATATGCGCCCAGAGAACTTAGGATAAGTACATTTCATGGATTTTCTCAAGCTTTTACATTTTACATCACCAAGGGGTTAGACAAAAAAAATTTCAAGCATCCAAAACATGGTGCAACATTGATCATCAAGCTGGTTTTATTGAAGTAAAGAAAACTAGCCTATGTTCTAACTTAACTTTCTATGACAATTAACCCAGATTAAAATGTTGGGCTAAGAACTTATTCTACCCTGGGGCCATCTAACCAAGATTAGACAGTTTGGCCAGATTTATTCACTAACTAACCTAGATCCTTTTGCTAAGATTAAACAGTTTAGCCAAGATTATTCACTATTCCTATCAACATCAATTTAAAAGAACTTTGCCATGCTTGAAAGGTATGGACCAAGTCACTGTTATTGTATGGGGCTCTCATTGAAATTCTTTTGTGCCCTCTTTTCTTTTTCTTTTTCTTTTTCTTTCTTTTCTTTTTCCTTTTTTTTCTGTTCTTTTTTCTTTATTTTCTTTTTTCTTTTTCTTTTTCTTTTTCTTCTCAAATTATTTGCAGAATGAAAAATCATTTGACAAACAAAAACACTAGAGAGATAACATTTAGTCACTAGTTGATCCTATAAATTATAGGGTGATAACAGGAGGTAAAGATTTGGACAATTTAATGATTTTGGTTCCTTGTCTATCCCTATATTAGATTCCTCAACATCTTTTCCAGTAGGTTCAATTTTTGGTTTTTTGGCTACATCATTGAAATCAAATAGTTCTTCCAATGGAACTAATCCTCTAGGTAGAATGTTATCTTTTAATTGCAAAAAATCTAAGTTTTCTTCCTTTTCATTTATTTTTTCTAAATCTATTTTATTTACACTTTCATTATCACTATCTACATCAATATTTGCACATTCAAATTCCTTTTTGGATTGTAGAAAATCATCAATTTGTTCATGATTACCAAACACTTGCCAATACCTCATATTGTCTGGGACAACAAGTCTTCATTTCACCTCAACTGTGTATTGGCGATTAGGATGAAATGGTATTTTACAAGTGGTTGAAGAAGTATCCAGTAAATCAACAAGTATGTTTTGGCCTCTGGGAATCACCTGCAAATCAATTTCAGTAAAAAATTGAAAAAAATCCAAAACAACATTTCTATATGCCCTTAGTCTTGGGTGTTTGGCAGAATACTCAACTTTGATCTGTTTAATGATAAGTTCAGAATCACCTCTTACTGAAATTATTTTTGCACCAATTATTTTCAACAACTTTAGGCCAAGCATTAATGCTTCATACTCAACTATATTGTTGGTGCATTGGAAATTTAATTTATGAGAATGGCTTTCTGAATACCTTTCTTTTGGATTATGCACCCACACTTCAGCTCCAGATCCTTCTTTACTGACATCACCATCGAAATCTAAACTCTATAGAGGTTCTACTGGTTCATCAATTTGTTTTGTCACTGTTTTATGTTCTTTAGGGGTTTCTTTACTTTCCTCTAGGTTATACACCTCATCTTCCAATTGTGCAATTTGACTATCCATTTCACCATCATTATATAAAATAAAAGAGTCCAGATCAGAATGAACAAAGTATAAAGAATAGTTATGTGGTTTCTCTTGACTACTGACCATGTATTTCATCAGTGTCTCCCTATACAATCTTCTCTACTGACCAAATAAAGCAATGGTGGCATAAGACATGTCTAGTTGTAGGGTACGCTGTAATTTGGAACCCAT
The DNA here is from genome assembly GCA_010110895.2 of Picea sitchensis. Classification (NCBI taxonomy): domain Eukaryota; kingdom Viridiplantae; phylum Streptophyta; class Pinopsida; order Pinales; family Pinaceae; genus Picea; species Picea sitchensis. The sequence continues at coordinate 160,069 of SNQJ01S0010441.1, forward strand.
GATGAAGACAACAACATTCCATACTTTGGAGGAATATTTGCAACAACAATATCCATTACCATGCTTTTGGTTGGGATTCGTGCCAAGGTGATGCACAAGTCTTTGATCAGAACTATGCATTTAAATTTGCTTGAATCAAAAGAGTATAATTCCTTGTAAGGCCTGGTTATATAAAGCCCTAATTTCTCCATCATAGCCTTAGACATACAGTTATGTGAAGCACCAGAGTCTAGCATGGCATTGTGTAATGTTTTATCGTGAATCTTTAAAATGATGTAAAAGGGAGGAACATAACCACTGTCAGTTTTTCCCTCAACCTCAAGCCCAAACAACAACTCTGGTTGATCATCAACAATGTTCACTGTGTCTATACCTAATCCTAGTTCTATGTTCAAGGATCTGATCACTTGTGATCTGTAAGCATTCTTGTTCATCAATTCTGACAGTGGAATAAATATTTTTAGTTTGGCCAATTCACTTTCTATACTGAATGTGGTAGGAGTTTTGTTTTTATTGTGAAGATGTGATTTTTCAACCACATTCTTCTGGGTAGTAGGCTTGGGCTTCCTGGTGAAGGCAACCTCAGTTTGATTTGTCTTTGGTATAGAGTCGGGTTTTCTTTTTGTAGGGGTCTCTGAATTTTTCTTTTCAGGAATTTTCTTGGAAAGAGTATCCGCAGTTTTCTTAATTTCAAAAGATTTCTTGGTTGGGTTGTCATTAGACTTTTTACTTATCAAGTTGTATTGACTATGAAATTCCATTATTTCATTTTTGAAGTCTTTTTCTTTTGATTCTTCCTCATCTACTCCAGTCTGTGAAAGGAGAAAAAGTTCATGTTATTCTTGAGTAAGAAAGATGGAATCATTATCATTAACTTCCATAAGGTTTATGTGAATGTCATCAAGTCCCTCAATAGTTTCTTCCCCCTCATCAGTACAATTTTCCATAAAGGGTGGCCTAATCTACTGATTAGGGCCTCTTTATTCTCGTTGTTCTATGGGCTCTCTTTGTTTGATCTGGGGAGGATTTCTCCTGAAATTGGGATTTTGGATTTGAGGGGTAGGTTGATTCTCTCTAGGTGGGTTCCTGTCAGTGATTTCTAATATCTCTATCATTCTTTCCATAGTTCTGACTAAATAATCTATTTTGGCATATGCAGTGGAAGTGGATGGTTCTTCCTTGATTGTGACTCTCCTTTATGTTCTTTGCCTAGCTCTCCTAGCCAACAAGTTTACTTCAATACTCACAACACACTTCTGCATATCTTCCAGATTTGTAGGGTTTATTTCTCTCAATTGGTAGGACATATCAACATCAAAGACACCAGGGAACTTGATCAAAGACAAGCCTTGAGGAGGATTAATGTTAGAAAAAATTGCATTATAGTTATTATTACAATGAGTGCAATAGTCATGTACAGTTTCCCCTTGGTTTCTTCTGATATTTTCATATTCAGATAAGATTTGTAGTGGGTTCTTCTTTGCTTCCCATATATTGAGGAAAGATCAGTGAAAGGAAACAATATCAACAATGCTAGTTGCTAGTAAGGCTTTAAACCATTTCTTAACCTCACTAGTTAAACTTTGTGTAAAGAGTATCAATTGGACATCTTCCTCATCTACTTCCTTTAAATCTACTAAGTCATTCATTTTGTCCACATGTTGTTGTGCATTACATATTCCAGTGCCATCAAACTGAGGAATCCTAGTTTGATAGTCCTGGGGCATGTTATGTAAGGGAGAAACGAAGACCAGGGGAGAATATCTTGCTGCTATGATTGGTGTAGGAGGTTGGTTAACATGAAATCCTGTAGTAGGCTGGTTTGTAACTTGTATAACTGCTAGAGAAGTAACAAATGAAGTGGAGGAAGTAGGGATGGGAGATATAGAATGAGTTACTTGAGGATTAATAGAATCTTCAACAATAGAAAGGGAATAAATCTCAACAGACTGTTGAAAATTGGCTTTATACAAAGCTTGGTCAAGGTTTGATGCTAGATCCTATAATTTCTTGAAATATTGAAGGATCTATTGATCAAAATCTATTCTAGGAGACAGTCTCTCAAGGGTTCTAGGTTGGAGGATGGTTTGATATAGGACTATTTCATCCACAAAGCTATCAAATTTGGTTCTGAAAAGGATATGCTCAAAAGGTAGGTCAAAATCAATGTCTTGTATTGTGACAAGCTTCTTTGGAAGAGAAGTGGCCCTAGGGAGAGGACTACTACTCCCTTGACTTTCTGTTGTGCTTCTTTTTCTGATTATTTTTTCTGGATTATCTACTATTGTTACAGGTTCTAGATTAGGGTGATATCTGCTATGAATTCTTTTTCGAGCCAGAACTTAAAATTTTATAAACCTAACTAATTATTTACAAATTTTAACAACCTCTGAACATGTATCTCTTAAAATTTTAGATCTTAGATTGTTTAGAAATAAAGTTTTCTTATCTAGGGAAAACAATTCATAAAGTTGGAAAATTTTTTCTTCCCCAGTATGGTCGCCACTATGTTAACACTTTGTAATTCCCAGAGTTTGTCAATGGTAGAAGAAATTGACAAAGGTAACTATCAAAACCACTTTTGAAACTAGGATCTAGCCTTTCCAATTTTAGAGAGGGATCTCTCTGTATGATTTATATTTGTTTACTTTTTTTAGATGTTAGGCCAGTTATGACATGTCAAATTATTTGTTTGTTTATAATGGTTAACTGAAAGAATGCATTAGTTATCCATTGGGATATGGGTTATGTATTAAAGATCAGAATGAGATGCAAATTTTTATGAGGTTTCTTCACAAGGAAAGGTATAAAAAATGTTGGATCTATTAATATTAAATGAGACGGATAAGACAAAAAAGATGAAAAAGTCAACCAAGGAAAGGAGCAGTTAAGAATTCCCTTAATATCATATGAAAAACATATAGATCATTAAAAGACCAGGGACAGAGTATGAAAGATAAATTATGTTCTATTGACTTTCTTTTAATGATTAGAATATGAAATACATAAATGATCATAGAGAATAGAAAAAGATTTAACAGAGAAAGAGAAACATCACCAACAACTTGTCACAAGAATCGTGTAAATTGGCTTGTTTTGTTACTGGTCGATCCCTTTTAAAAAAAATTACACAATAGCTCCTTGGGTGAAAAATCAAACCTCAATAATTTGAAGGAAGAAGTATTTATACAATAGTTTACATCTAATCTTGTCTTAAATGATCAGGATATTATGGAGAAAAAATCTAGCTAACTAGATCTCAAATTACAAAATATAGGAATGTTGTTGGTCTATTCGGATCCTTGGTGCTGATTTTGTGGGAATAGTTGATGACTCATAATCTTTGACTTGACTGCCTACTTCATGCTGACTCGAAAATCCACCTCACTTTTACTTAAGTAAAGAACACAAATCTTCCCATCTATTTTTACTAGGGATGGAAACCTTGAGTAACTTTATGTATATCTCTTCCATCTCGGTATACTTGGAAAAAGTGGGCTTTGTGATCAAAATGTTTTTTATCTCATGATGGATGCTTAGGTCCAACTATAATGTTTCTAGGAAATCCTTTCTAGTAATACTTCCCTATATACTTGCAAATTTGGAACCATCCTTTCCAACTGTATTGATCTTCTACCTGTAATCTGACAGAGAAATGAGCTTGTCATTTATTACTAGTAGTCCAGGGAGGCCCTTCTTATGAAGTACTTTAATCTTGATAAAAAATATCTGCACTCCAATGTCCATTACCTAAGCCTTCTCCTCCAGTTGCAACAGTCAATGATGTGTTTGTCAAGGTGGAGAAAATCATTTCCCCTATTTTCTTGTGCATGTCCATTTGGTCCACTAGATGGACCTCCTTCACATCCAACTCAGAAGATGTTTTCTTGTAGTTAGCAGTTGTCTTGGGATGTGGTACCTGTTCTTGTAGGAATTCCATTTGCATTCTTTTATTCTCTGTGTCAAATGCTGACAATAGTCTATGCTGGGTAGTAGAGGTCTTCTTCCAAAATTGGCCATATGTACTACTATTCAGGATTTCATTCCTCTGCTTGATTTGTTTGTATTTTTCAAAGATATTTGACCCTGTTGAATCATGAGAGGACTTGAGTGACAGAGTAGTGTTCATTTGATTTTTGGATGAATATGTGGACACTATGTACTGACTGCCTAAGAATGTTGAGGAATGTGGTCCCTCCATGACTATGGTGGACTGTGTTTCTCCTTCTTTAAGAATGTATGTTGTGTGCCTAGTTTTAGCCCTTGTCCTGTAAACTTGAAAATATTCAAAAGCCACCTCTGTGACTGAAGGTGAAACCTCTTTCCTTTCTCTCTTGTCTATTTTTACTTGAGGAGTGATGGTATGTGAAGTAGTGACAGGGTAAGGATATTCTTTTGTTTCCAACAATGTATTTTCTTGCCAATCTATCTGATTCATGTAATTTTTTACTTAAGTCTTGTGTACATGAGCATAAGGAGTGTTCTTCTGTTTGACTATGAGTTTTGATATAATACCAAATGGGTCATAATTCCATGTGAAGCTCATACTGAAGTTCATATCTTTGAAGAGCTTGCCAACCTCTTCTCCTACAACTGTGTTGTTGCATATGAAAGGACCAATTTGGATTTTGATTTTGATTTGTTGTTTCTTCTTAACTGATACAAAATGGATGTCATTAGATTTTATCACCTGCCTAATATATTCCAATGCAAATATCCTGATACAGAGATATTTTGGAAGTCTGTATGGTGGCAATTCACATTCATATACTATGATCTCAGTATGGTTCTGGTAAAGATACCAATCCCCTGTTTTGGCCAAGTCAAAGAGGTGAATAATTCTCTGGACTTATTTATTAATTATTGGTTCTATTATGTTGTTGAGCATGCACACCACTCGCTGATAAAACTGATCAATGAAATCTCTAAAAACGAACTCAATGGAATTTTTCCTCACTAGTGAGGTCCATGATGTCACTGATTGAGGATTTCCTTCCTGATCCAATTTATGGAGAGCACACGAGAATCTGTTTGATTGAAAGAAAAGGAACAAGTACACTAGCACTCAGGAATACCCAAACATTCCTTCTGTTGAGAATTTGAAAAGTTTCTCATGTATGTTGTCAGCCAAAAACTGACTGAAATCAAACTGGATTGTAGCTTTCTCTTGTGTGGAGAAAATGGACAGAAAACCTAAGATAGGTTCATCTACCCATTCATCAGAAAAATATCCTAGTAGGTAGCAGAGGGTGGAAACAATTTTATTTTCCCTAACAGGGAAAATGGAAGACTGATAGGGAGGGTTTTTCTTAGGCAAGTGGGCATCTTCTGGTAGAAATATTTCAAAGATTTGAGCTCTTTGGGGGAAGGAGAGTTTCCGATAAAGATAATTTAGGATTTTGATGGAGATCGGGATGATAGAGTCAATTCTAGGGATATGTAACATCTGGTTTATCGATTCAGGGGTAATGATGAACAGGGTTTCACTAGACAAGGATACGATGGCCCTTTGGCCAGGAAGATAATGAGCTTGATACTTAAGGGAAAATTCTTGGAAATGAAAGGTCTGGGGAAACATGTATAAGGGAAAATTTGACTCCTAGAGTCTGATTTCATCACTTTGATCCAAGAAAATGTCCTTTATCCAGAAGTGTCATTCAAAAAAATTGAATTCACACTTCAGATCTATGATTCTATAGTCTTTTTCTGGTAGGGGAACATGATCCAGGTCGATGGGAGGGGGAAGAAAAGGATTTTCAACAGCTTCAATGGATTTAGTTTTGGGAGCCATGGATAATAAAGATTTGTGGGAAAAAATGGATGATTGTAGTTAACCAGATTAATGGTGCTTGTCAAGAGTGTATCTTGGTGGCGCTTATCTTGAAAATTGGATTCAGTGTGGTGTCAACAGTGTTTGTATCTGTGAAAAATATGGAAATGGTTAAGAAAAAGATTTAAACGATGCACGAAAGTGTCTGTTATGGAGCAGGGTGATGATTGGACGAATAATGGTCATGAGGGATGGCATTGATTCACCAATGGGTATGAGGGGTGTGACATGTGATAGGAGTTAGTCGGGTATGGTGGCAGAGTGAGGTGAGTGGTATTGGGTAAGCGGTTAGGCAGGATTCTGGAGGGGGGGTAGGTGGTAAGTGGAATTGAGAGGAGCGGGGGGTTTCCAAAAATATGTGAGGGTGACACATTATGCAGGTCCCGCACCGAGAAAACTGCTTTCTTGGACCCCCCTCCGCACCATTTAAGGAAAAAAGGTTGGGGGGTCTGGAAAAAACTGTCGGTCATTGATCTGAGCGCTGCTTGATCCACCACTGGAAGTTCTGCACCGTTTAGTCATATAACGATAAAAGATTATATCCCCACTAGAAATTAGGATAAAATCATGTTGTGGGTAGCGCTAAGCTTACCCTTTCATATTTTTTCACTAAGGTATCATTCCCTAAGGTAAAAAACATCGGATTAACTCAAACAAAAGGTATTTTAACAATCCTTTTGCAAATTTTTATTGAAATGAACAATACTAACCTAAATCCTAGCCTAATTAACTAACACATTAATCCATCTTAGAATGTTGTATTAATTTATTCACTAACCTAACTAATTTAGCCAAGATTAGACTATTTGACCAAATTTATTCACTAGCCTATCAACATAAATTTAAAAGGTTTGATCATGGTTATACAATATTGTTACAGGTGAATCCTCCTAGAGACAGGATGATTCCCTCTTGGTCTCTAGACTCCTAAGGCCAAGAAAAAAAAGTGCTTAACATGGACACTGACATCCTTTTAGATCTAATCAAGCTAACATACGAAGGAGAGGAAGAAAGATGTGTACCTTATTAATGACATTTGTCCTTGCAAAGTCTAGGTACAGCTTCGAGCCTGAGCTCCCTGATAGATCATGTAGAACAAACAAAGATAATGGACTTCCTATTCTACTGAGATTAGATCAAATATAGATCTATCTACTGAAGAAAAACTCATGCGGAACACACATAAGTTTGAAAAAAATAGGCCAAGCATTAATATATTGATGAGAACAAGTAAAAGTAGTTACAATCCTTTGATGAAGGTGTAGCAACTTCTTCCATTTCTCCTTGACCAAACCCTTTTCTCAAGTAATCTACAATGATTTCTTTGATGACATCTCGCTTATGGGATCATAAGTTTGGTGTAATTCTCATTCTCCATATATCCTTCTACCATGAGGAGACCTCCTTATATAACCTTGGAGAGTCCCAACCACTTGAGAGATATTTGGGATAAGTTGAGAATTATTCTCCTTCAATTGTGGATCTTCCCTAAGATCATGCTTTTAGCTTCTATTCGAATCCAAAAACCTTCAGAAATTGAGGGGATTCTTCCTTGTTTTAGCTCAAAAAACCAAAAATACGCTCAGAAAAGGCAATGCTCCCCCAAAAGGGCACACAAAGCATTTGAGCGCTCCCCCAAAGAAGCCTAAGGAGCACTGGAACTCCTTGATAGTGGGTATGGGAGCGCTGCCCTCCAAAATCCATTTTGAGTGGTTTTTCCAGTGGCAAAAGGATTGTACTCCTTGTCAAATTATTTCTCTTCTTAAAAACTAGTCTTTGAGGTGTCTTAAGTGTCCTTATGATGTTGTTAGAGGCACGACATAAGAAATATGGAAGTATGATGTTTGTGACACTTGCGACACTTGTGGTCAATATGAGACACTTGCAGACAAGATGCGACACTTACAACAATTGTAATGATGACACTTGCAACACTATTGAAGTGAGTAATTTTGATGTGTAACAAATATGAATCAAACCAGGTTTATTTTCATGGGGTTTTATATTTTCTCTTTTTTTTATTTTTATTTTTATACCCTCTTTTCATTTTTATATTTTTATTCTTTTCTTTTTCTTTTTCTTCTTTTTAATTTTTTCTTTACATTTTTCTTTTTGTAAACAATTTGCAGAATAAAATATTATTTACAATATGACTAGAGGAAAAAAAATCTAATCACTAGGTGATCCTATGAAATATAGTGTTATAACATAATCAATACAAATCCGCCAGGTCCTGTCTTTCTTCTGCACCAACACAATTGGGCTTCCACAAGGGGAAGTGTTGGGTCAGATGTGCCCCTTTTGAAGCAACTCTTGGATTTGGCACTTGATTTCATCATTTTCCATCAGTGAGCGATGATAGATGGGTCCATTAGGCAACAAGGCAGCAAGGGTTAGATCAGTTGGATGCTTGACTTGGAGGTACATCGATACCCTGATGGGTTAGGAGAAGATGTCTCTGTACTCTTCCATGATCCCGTCCAATTTCTTCCGCTACAAAGAGAGGCTCTCTGTAGAGCTCATGGATGTGGTAGTGACCTTCTACTTACTGTGAGCATGGATCACAAAGAAGACAAACTTCTTGGTATGTGAAATGACTTTAATGCATTGCTTAGCGGATATTAAAGAAATAGCGGTAGGTGGTGTTACCTTTGGAATCCTGTACAATTGTCAACCCAAAGTAGTAATAACATTGTGGGGTCTAGACTCGTACACAAAATGTTGCTTCCAAAAACATGTCTAGCCTAAAAGAACATCATAAATTTCAAGGGGAGCGATATCAAATAATACCTCATATTTGAAGGGGTTGATGTTGTAGGGAGGATGATACGGGTGGTTGATGCAGAGATCTCATCCTTGGAGAAGCCAACCGATGGTGTAGGTATGCGGGTAGGGTGTTATCGGTAGGTCTAGCCTGTTGAAAAACTCTGTTGAAATTAGGTTGTCATGACTGTTGCTATTGACAATGAAATGCAACAGATTTCTCCTTTCCCACATATGTGAGTGAAAGAGGAATTCCTCTTCCTCTGGTTCTTTTTGTTCGTATGGTTGGAATTTGGTGGTAGAGAAAGTGGCACTGGATTTGGAATCCATGATACACTTCCCACTTTATGGATTTGATTCAGATTCAAAATCTACCTCTGAATCGAAATCTTTCATCTCGACCACCAGTCAGTGCTTAGAGCAATATTCTTCACTGTTGTGCCAAGGGATTTTATGGTATTCACACCATTTTCTTGTTTCCTTCTTCATCTTCTCATTACCCTTATTGGGTTGTGGCTTGGACTAGTTGTCCTAATAACGACCATCTTTTATTTGAACCTTGTTTTGTGGGTTGGGGCTGCCTTTTCCATGCTTTAGTTGTGAGGAGTTTGCATCTCCAAACTCTTGCCTCTTCTACTTAAATTTCTGCTTGATCTTGACAACATATCTATAAGCCACACCTAATGATGTGATGTCCATAAACTCCATTTTTGTTTGAATGTATCTATGCATACAACTGTGGTATTTGAGAACCAGATGTCATTCATAGTCTTTGATACCCTTTTTGGTGCATAGGGTATGGAAAATATTGGTGAAATATGGTATTGTCTAGTCCCTTTCTTGGCACAACGTGGTCCATCTTGTGTATTGGTCCTCATAGATTCCAATAGGGTAGTACTTTTATTTAATGGAATCCTTGAAGGAATCCCATGTGGGGGTGACCAAAAATATTGTAGATTCCTCTATGGCCCTTTTATCAGAGTAAGTATCCCACCAATCCTTAACATGGGGGATGACATTGAGGAGTGAAAATGTAATATTTTCCCTGTCGGAAAAATTGTGGACCGAAAAATACCCCTCCAGCAGATTCATCCATTTATCTACAACATTTGCATGTATTGGTCCTTCCAATAATGGAATATCAAAATTTACTTGTACCTTGAAGGGGGTTTCATGGGTGCTTTATGAAGATGCATCTCCTGTGGGTATCCGTTGAAGGATTTGTGTAAAGTTGTTCATCATTTCCTTCCTTTGTCGTGCAAGGGATTCCTTGAGAAACATTTTAAAAGGATCTCCTCCTCTATCATATTTCTTCTCTTCCCCCATAGGTTGTTGTCAGGATTGGTGTGTTCGATCTTGCAAATGCTCGACTGGTTAGAGTCCCATCTTCTTGTACACAGTACATAGAGCAGACTGCGCAGTCTCACCCCAGATAGCTTTAAATGGGTGGTTGTAAGACTCAGGTGTTTATAGCCTAGGATTAAGCATGAGATAGGTGATATGTATTTTGAACCATTAATTATGATTTTTATTATGGACTACTATTATCCTCTTTTATATTTTAACCTCCGTGGTATCTATATGTTATATTCCCACAAAAATTACCCAAGCAATGTAATAACTCATTCATTCAATGCGTACAACATTTAACTACTAAAAATATGACAAAGATATGCATGCATTCATCACATTACACAGGTATTGTCGTGGTTCACCCCTCTTGGGCTACGTCCAAAAAGATTTGGCTCTTGGCTCTCTTGTTATGGCGGTTCTGCGATTCTCGTGCCTCGCACTTACAACTCTCCTTAGATGGGTAAGATGTCTATGAGGTGAACTAGATCGCACCAGGCTCCTCGGCCTATGATCTAATCCTCAAGATCTACCTTTTCTCTTCCCCTTAGCTCACTTTCTTTACAAAAATAGTACATTCAATCAAAAACATTACATAGAAATAATCTCAACTCTACATAGTAGTAAAGATCAACCTCAACGAACCTTTCTGAACTCTTCTATGATACCTTTGTATCTATCTTTATATCTATTGGGCTCTTCAACCATTTACACAAAAACCTTACAAAAACCATAACCCTACTGTCGTTAGGTCTTCCTTCTCTGCATGTGTTTGTTGCTTCCTTTCAGCTATCAACTCCTTCTTGCATGCGCACATGTTGTTCTTCTTACCAGTTTTCGCTTTCCTCCTGCACGTTTTCTTTCCCATGATTACTCTTCCAACTGTCCTTATTCTTTGTGCACACTTTCTTTCCCACTTCAGCCTGCTGCCAATAGGCCTCCAACATTGACATGTGACTCATCTCGAGTCACCTAATCTTTTTGAGATGCCTCGATCTCTTCAGTGATCATCTGTAATCTTTCCCTCAGCTCTGCTACTTTTGTCAGCGCCTGCACGATCTTCTCCTTAATGGTATCCATTACTAGAACTTCCACTTTGTTTCTCAATAGTCCTAAGAATTCTGCCTATGTCTGTGCCATCTATGTTATATCTGCTTCTACCTGTGCGAGTACTTATGCTACCCATTCCTGTAGTGGTTCTATTTGAGCCTGACGTTCTTATTTCTGTGTTTGCGCAGTGATAAGTTATACCTACATCTTCTTCAACTCATGCATCGACTTGACATGTTTTTGGATTGGTATAATATTTTTCCTCTGTTTGAGTTTCTGAATCGTTGCATTGATCCTTTCCTCTTCCTTGTCCCAGCGTTGAACCTGTGGATCCTCCTCCAGTCTTGTCCAAAGTTGTGCTGCTTGGTCGAGCAAGTCAACTATCGTGTTAACCTACTTCTCCGTCTCTTTTATTTGCGTTGTTGCTACCTGCCTCCTTTGCTCCTTTACTGTTGGTAGATTTTTTGGTGTTAGTTGTTCTCGGAGGTCCCCGATATCCTTTTGGTATCGAGCAATTGCCTGCACAATTTGGTCGATCTTTTATGTGGATGGGAGTTCGTTTCCTTGCGTAGTGTTTGGAAGTTTCCAAAAAATTTCTCCCACTATGCATTCCAATTTGTTCCTGTGTTCCGTCTCCTTCTGAGTTTCATATTTGTCCTTCTTATACTCTTTTTCCAGTGCTTCCCGTTGATTTGTTTCTTTCTGTAGCTTGACTAAGTTTTTATGTGCTCGAGACTACATTTCGTGGTTGACACTAACCTGAAATTTGTGCAGTGCCCTTGATGGCATCTGTGTCAGGACCAATTGGATGTGGTCCAAATCCTTCAGTGGTGTCTGTCCCACTATTTTATCCATTCTTAGAATGCTTGATTTTATGTGGACTGTTGCGTTTGCATGTGGCATTGGGAGGGCTGGGTCTCTTTCTTAGAATTCCATTCTTTCATTGGTTTTTGTTGGCGTGAATCTATGCCTCTGCTGTTACTTTCTCTCTGGGCCTCTCCGAGTGTCCTGAGGAACTGCCTTATTTCTGCTAGCTCTTTTTACAGATTATCCCTGTGATGTGCTACATGGTTGAAGTCTTCTGCTAGACAATCCTGGACCATTCTGGTGATCATTTCTCCATCGTCCTCTGTGATCGTATAGTCTAGTGACGTTCATTGCACCTTTGATTTCTTGTGTTCACCTGCGGCCTGTACAATCGGTCTCTTAGTTCCCCCTGGCCCCTATGTCACGGGGTTTGGGGTGGTCTCCTATGCTCCCTTATCTTTCTTTGGTTCTTCGTTGGTCTCTTTCTACCCCTTTTGGGTTCCTATCTGCTTTGACCCTTCGTTTTCCTAAGTCGGTTTGTTTTGGCCCATCCTTGTTTTCTTGGGCACTGGGATTTGCGGAAGCTGTGTTTCCTCTTGCACTGCTTCTCCTTCTGCAAGTCCTTCCTGTACTTCCCAGGGAATGGATGAGATCTTCCATTAATCAGGACATTCTCCTGTCTATATCACCTTCTGTGTTACAGTAGTGCATCAGTAGCCATTTTTTATATGGATCTTGCCTTGGTTGTATCCACATGGCTTGACGTGTAGCCTAAAAGTTAGCGATGTTCCCATATCATGCGATAGCTTCTGGTGTTTTTCTCCATGACCGGATAATAGATTCCTGCATGTCCCGTAGGTATGCTTCAAAGATGATTCCCTTGTCCCTCTTCTGTCTGGCCTGTGGCCTAGATCTCAGTACTAGATATCTCACTCCCGCTCACTTTCATCTAGTAGCAAAAACTACATACTTTGGTTCCCGCCATCCCATGAAGGCTATGAGGGTGAGGATCCATGGGTAATGGAATTCTGTTCCAAGTTCCTACGCGTCCTTGTAGTCCACTTGGAACAATTTTAACAAATAACTCACCCAACTCACAAAGGTGCCTTCTACACACTAAGCTGCAATTGTGATGACTGCTGTCAGTACTTCATCTTTGCGGCATTTTCGTAACAACTTATAGGCTAATATCTTTGTTCCCAATTGTGTTGCTACATTGTTGATCTGTTTTATTATAATGCCTCTTGTTCCCCTGGCGGTACCATATTTCTTCTTCATTTCCTCTGCTAACACTTTTTCCTTGGATTTATCATCTAGAATCAGCGCAAGATCCATACCCCGACAGGGTAGTCCTGTTATTTGCGCAATAAGCTCAACTGTTATGGGGACGAGTTTGTCCAGCCATATATCCCCTCCATGCATAACTACTAACAACTTCTTAATGCATGCTATCACGTACTAGCCTCTGACAAAGTGCGGAAGTTTCAACAACCCTAAAATGTTGGTTCGGTCCAATCCAACTGCCCACTTATGTGGTTGGATGATTGTTTCTCCAATTTGGTTGACCACTATGTTCTTCATAAAAACCCTTGGCGCAAGTTCTAGGTACTTGGTTTCATCTGAGACATCATGGTCCAAATACTTGAGTTTCCAAATGTGACCCAGTAGCGATGGCTCTACCTGTACTCCCTCTGGTATGTGTGGTAGCACAATTTCTGCTATCAATTTTTTGTGAGGTGATATCAGTATCAGAACTATGTCTTCCTGCTGTGGTGGTTGGTACAAAGTTCCAAATATTCCTGGTTGCTTCCCTTTAAGCCATTCTGGCCAAGTCGAGGTAGTTCCCATGGTCTCTTCTATTGGTTGACCAAGGCTGGGTACCTACAACTCGTCTGGTTTCCCTTCTGATCCTTGATTCTATGTCGTGTCGTTACCTTCCGCAGTTGGTTCAGAGCTTTCTAGTTGCACTTCCTGTAGGGGTTCTGCTTCCTTGTTCTGAGGTTCCTATGCCTTTGCTTGTGTGTCCTCTTTCAGTTCCTCTGGTTGTGGCTACTGAATCTCCTCCAGTATCGCTATAGATTTCATTGGTGGTATCTATGGGGAAGGGATCTCATAGATATCGACGATCTTCGGTTTTTGTTCTTCATTTTCTTCCAGCGGTCCTTGTGACCTAGTCTAAACTCTGGTTTCTCTGGTGGTCTATCCTGGTTCGAAGGACTTTGGTAGTGCCATAGTTGTGAGTGTCGAATGTCTGCTGACTTTAGAGGACTGTGGTCTCTCTCTGTTCGTTTGAGCTATTGTTTCTCTCTCTCTGTTCTCCTTTCGCGAATAGACAAGTTCCTTATGTGCTCTCATGTTCTATGGGCTTGTCATGAATATTATCGAGGATGATTCCTCCATGATGCAATTAATGCACCATAACTGTGGGTTCAATGAATTTGCGACAGTTTTGTACATGCCATTATGCTTCTCTTTTCGTTTCCAGTTGGCATGTTTAATGTGATGTTCCATCAGTCCTTGTCATGCCTTAATTTCGCTTAGTGTTGTCCTGTCATCCTACTTTTGCCGATGTTCTGTTTCTTTCTCGTTTATCTTAGGCATGTAACCGTTTCTCTTGCCTTTACTGCATTCGTGTTTCGAGCGTCTTGTGGCTTTTTCGCAGCTTTTCAAATATTTTTTTTTTTTTTTTACTGCTTAGTGGGTGGTCAACTGTCCTTGTACAACTTTAGTTGGCTCTCGTTGATCATTCCTCTAAGGTATGCGCCCGCTAAATCTCTTAACTATACAACTCCACCATCTATTACAGATTTGACCTTATATGGTCCTAACCAATGCATTCTTAGCTTTCATGGGTGCTGAAACGATTTTATATCATAGAGAAATACTAGATCTCCTTCCGTCAAAGTATTCTTCTTAATGTGTCGACCATGCCATGCTTTGTCTCTAGCCTTATGCACTTGTTGATGGAATCCTGCTAGGATTTGATCTTCCTCCATTGCTAACAACTGGTTCAGTCTTTCCTGTATTGCACCACGTTTTGTCATTTGTGTGATAGAGGCTACACGTAAGCTGGGTACTAAAAATTCTAATGGCACTATCGCTTCTTGGTCCTAGATGAGTTTGAATGGTGTGTGCCCTGTCAACTTCTTACATGTCATTCTATACGCCCATAATACTGCTGGCACTTTGAGGTCCCAGTCGTCTCTGTTGACGTTACATATCTTTGTCAATGCATTCTCTAGAATTTTGTTGAAGGCTTCTACTGTGTGATTCACCTATGGGTGATTCAGTGTGCTTCTTTGGTGGTGAACTTCAAATTCTTTGAGTGTCACATGGATGGTGCTATTTATTAAATGTGTGCCTTGGTCTCTGATAAAAACTTTTGGGCACCCAAACCTAGTAATTACTTGTTCGAATAAGAAGTATGCAGTAGTCTTTGCGCTGCAGTATTTTACTGGTGCAACTTCTGCCCATCTTGTTAGGTATTCCATCATGGTGATGATGTATCTTTCCCCTATTCTTTTGGCTGGTGGGTTAATAGGTCCCACAAAGTCTATTGCCCATTTATCAAATTCCTGTAATGTCACTTGCGTTCGTAATGACATCTTGTCCCTTCTATTGGGTTTGCCTACCCTTTGACAAACATTGCATCCTTGACAGTACTCTTTCAAGTCTCTATGAATCATTGGCCACCATAATCCTGCACGGAGTACCATCTGTGCTGTAGCTTTTCCTGCATAGTGTCCTCTTGCCAATCCTTCATGGGATTTTGCTAAAATTCTTATTCATTCATTCTCTAACATGTACCTTCGTAAAATGCTATCTGCGCCCATTTTATATCGATGTCCTACGATTAGTTGATAGTTAGTTGCACGAACTACCGGGTTCTTCTTCTGTTCGGTGGTATAATCTTGTGGCATGGTACCTATGCTCAAGTACTGGATGATCTCTGTGAAGTGGTCATCAACAATATGTACTAAGAATAACTATGCATCCAGAAAGTTGTCTTCCAAGCTCGTGGGTTCTTCTCCATTTGTGACCCGTGATAGGTGGTTAGGTCCTGTATTTAGTTTTCCTGGTTTGACGATTACTTCGAATTCAAATTACTAAAATAACAGTAACCATCGACAGATTCTCCCCCCCAACACTAGCTTGTTGCCTAGGTATTTTAGGGCTGAGTGATATATAAACATATTAAAATGTTTTCCCAACAGGTAGTGTCTGAAATTCCAAAGTGCATAAACCATAGCTAGGCCTTCTCTTTCCATTGTGTTATAGTTCTGTTCTGAATCAGATAGTTTTCTACTTGCAAATGTTATCAGGTGATCCAAGTCTCCTGCTCCTGGTTGTGCTAAGATAGCTCTAAGTGTTATCGCTGATGCATCTACATGCACATGGAATGTCTTTCCCCAGTCTGGAAATACTAATATCGGTCCAGTGACCATATTTTCCTTCAGGGTATCCAGACCGTGTTGACACTCATCGTTCCATTGGTACTTTGTATCTTTCCTTAGCACTTTTTCCATTGGTGTTGTGATCTATGCATATCCTTTCATAAATTTCTGATAGTATCTTGTGGGTCCTAATGTTTCTCGTAGCTGACAGACTATTTTTGGCACTGGTAAATTAACGATGATTGTGATCTTTGATGGATCGACCAATAGCCCTTGTTTTCATACTATATGACCCAATAATATCCCAAACAATGTTCCAAATATACATTTCTTTATGTTTAGGGATATTGGACACTGTCTGCATCATTCTATCATCAAGAGTAAGACTTCCACATGGTTTTTAAATAGACTATAGACTGTCCAATCATCCAGGTATACTTCGAGAAACTGATGGATGAATTCTTTAAATGATGCGATAACCACTCTGGAGAATATTGTTGGTGCATTCTTCAGTCCAAATGGCATGAATGTATATTGGTAATATCCCAATTCCATCACAAACGTGGTATTGTATCTGTCCTCTTGTGTTATCTTAATCTGATGGTAGCATGAGAATCCATCAATGAATGAGTAAGCTTCGTGTCCCCCCACATTCTCTAGAAATTCATTCGTGAACGGTGTAGGGAATGGGTCGTGTAGGCATGCATCATTCAATTTCCTCAAGTCGAAGCATATTCTAATCCCTCTTTGTCGTTTCTTATCCCGTACGACCATCGAGTTTATCCATTTTTATTCCTTGACTGGTTTGATTATGCCAGCTTCAAGCATCCGATGGATCTCCTCTTTAAATTTCTGTTTATATATGGGGTTCAGTCTATATGGTCGCTGTCGAATCAGTCTCACTTTGGGTATGAGAATTATTTTCATCTCTCCCAGTTCTTCTGCTATACCCTTCATATATGTAAATGTTATAGGAAATAAGTCCTTGTATTCAAGCAACAACTTGGTAATGCTTTCTACTATTGGCTCATCCTAGTAGTCTCCAATGTTGGCCATTTTGGGATGTTTCGTTGTTATGATGTTAAATTTATTTACCTTTATTGGTGCAGAAATAACTTTGGATTCTATGGGTGGTCCCTTCACATCTCTTTCATCTTCTACTTCTTCAATCTGAATGTCATGGGGATCATCTTCGTCTGGTGCTTCCTCCTATACCTGGTAACATGACAGTAGTTCCTTGACTGTCTTCTTATTTTACCGCTGCCCTTCGGTAATAATTTCTATTTCTGGTTCTTCAATGAATATGACTCCTCTGATCCATTTCAGGGTTGCATCTATGTTGGGGTTCTCATGCTCAAATGAGAAAGTGATGGTAAATATCTGTTGCAACGTCGCCCATGTTGTAGTTATTTTGCGCAGTTCCTGATCTATATACCAGTTCGCTAGTATGCCTTCTAAAGTGTGAATAAAGTGGTGAGGCCATTCCTCTAGTGGTGTCAATTTCCACAGCGTTTTGCACTCCTCCAAGTGTTTCGATGGCGTCCTTATTCCTTCATATATTCGTTGTTTGTTGTTTTTTTGTTCTGCGCCAAACCTTATGCGCAGTAACCACTTACATTGGTACCAATTTGTGATAGTCTCCTTGTGTGCACCCCACCATCTTGCGGGTGTGGCCTTGAGTGCTAAATCCAGTGCTAGTAGCCTCTGGTTCTCTAGTACTTCGTCTTCATATAGTGTCAAGAATGTTTCCAAATTATTTAGTCCATGGAAACTAGGTGGTTGCTTGATTTCTATGCCTATCCATCGTACTGCACGATCTATGATTGATAATTCCCTACTTGTTCTTCTTCTTGTGTGTAGATGATTGATAATTTTCGGTTCTAGATTTTTTTCCATCTCGTTGCTACATTTCTCTAGGATGTTTTGCAATATTTTCACATATGAAAGATCACTTAACATTTTGATGCATGACTACAAAAAGTCTTTGATAGTACTTACTTGTCCCTCGGGTGGCATTCCTTTGGTATGATCCAATGATGGCGAAATTTCGTATTCTGGGGCTTGATGGGATGGTCGCGTAGTGGAAGTTGACATTGTGCCCCTTTTCTGAAATTCTTGTCTGGCTTCCTTAAAAGTCTCCTTTTCTTTGGGCACGTTGAACTGCTTCCTTGGTTCAGTGTTCTTCTTTACCCACTGGTTTTGTGTGGGTTCTTGTCGGACTGTGTTGGTTCCTGTCTTCATTCCTCCATGGGTGACTATGTTGATGTTTAGTCCATCCTCCCTTTCTTTGGCTGAAATCCATTGAACATTTTGGTTGTTCTGGTTCCTTTTTTCCTGGATCTTTACTAATAGTGTCGGGCATTCCTCTATCTTGTGATTCGACGCGCAACAATACATACAAGTTGCTGGAGGTAGTGGGAATTCCAGTGCATAATGTCCCAGTTGTTTAAATTTATGACATGTGACTAGTCCTCTGCCACGTCTGAAGCTTCCTTTGGTTCCTCCTCCTCCTCTATAGCCTACTCGGTTCCCTCTCGATGCATTATATGGTGGTGCCTGATTATACTGTGCATTATTATACTAGGGTTGCACCGGGTTGTACTGTGGTTGTGCATTGTTGTATAGTTGTTGCGCAGTGTTGTACTGCTACTGCACAGTGTTGTATGGAGTTGGGGCTTGATTGAACTGTGGTGCTACTTGCCCAGTCATCATTTCAGCTTGTACTCTGTATGCATCTGATTTTCTTTCCTGCATCAACTCCATAGTTCTGCAATCTTTGTCATCATGGCCTACTGACTTACAAAAGGTGCAATAAGAATTATTTGGAACTATCTGGTACTTCTACATCATCGTGCAGTGATAAGGGTGGTGACCCAGTTTATTTCATATTTTGCACCATAATCCTCCTTGTGGTAGTGGGTTTGGCATGCATGTTTCCATATACTGCGCGGATGTTGAACATTCGTTGTTGTGGTTTCCTTCCGTCCTGCATGTTGTGCACCAAACAACTTCTCATTTTTCCTTGTTCTTGTTCTAATTCAAATGAAATGTTAGGTTCTTCAAATCCTCCTTCATTTGTTGAATAGATGGGTCCATCTGATGGTACTGGTTCTCTTCTAGTTGTAAGGCTACCTATAGAGTCTTGGCCTGCGTATGAAACTTCTGCTATCGTAAGGGATATTTTAGGTGTGGGAGTAGTGAGTTGACAAAAAGGTGCTGATGTTTCATCTCGATCATAAGGTATTTTAACTTCCCCTTCAGTCGCTTGAATCTCTGGTCAATCTCCCATGAAAACTCTCATGGTTTCTGTTTGATCTCGATCATTTCGTTCATGTAGTGATCCTCTAAGATCGGCTTTTGGAACTCATTAATTAGTAGATTCTTAATGTCTACCAGTGTCCTCATCATCCTAGGGACACTATTCATGTCTAGACTCATGTGCCAGTCTAGTGCGCAGTCTCTCAGTGTGATCACTAGTTGTGCAAGTTTGGTATCTTCATCAGTGATTTGTTTTGCCTCCCAGCTCTTTCCACAAATAAAAAAATTCTTCACAGGGTCTTCTGTTGATTCTCCTCAAAATTATGGTAATATGATCGTGGGGTCATGTCTTTCCATTCTAAATACTGAATTGCTACCTCTATCGCACGGTGTAGATACTTAACTAGTACTTCCTAAACTGGCTCCTCCAGTTGTTTCTCCTGTGGGAGATGTACTTCTTGCTATCGGACTTTCTCCGAACTTTAGTTTTCTAAACGGTGGTGTTCTCTTTGGTGTATTAGTCACACATGGGTTTATGGGTTCCACACTAACATTAATATGGAAAGGATGGCTATCTTCTCCTCCTGTTCTTGGGCCTCTTGCTTTCCTCTCATAGGTTACGCACATGATTTCTTCAATCTGCTCCACAGCCCGGAGATCCTCTACCTCTTCTTCATCACTTGACAAGCCATCCCTCACGGCTACAACTATTTTCTTGGTATTTACCTTATATTGGTAGGGTACTTTGCTATGGATCGTTCCTAGTGATGCCAAGATCCACTTAAGCTGGTCATCATCCATCAAGATCGGGTCCAAGAATTCCTCCTCTTTCATGCCTTTCTCCTCACCACCAACCATTTAACCTTCCTCTATCAGTGCTTCCCCCATTCCTCCATGCATGCATGGAAGTCTAACTGTCTATTTCCATTGTCATTACACCTTTGTTGTATAGCAATATTTTAATATAAGTATACAATGATCGAATGTACCTTCCACGAGGTTCACGTAGAAATTCCTTTTCTGTTGCATAGTATGACTTCATCATGTCAACTGCAAACTCCGTGATGAAGCCTGACACAATAATATCAACCCAAAAGTCAACTGCATGGGTGAATTTGTTGTTCACCTGTTGTAACTTCTCAATCTGTACTAGGGTCCAATCAAGCTGTCGGATCCAATTCATCACGTGGTTATCCTTCAACCTTAGCATCCACTTCTACAGTAGGTGGGGAAAATAACAGAAAAAGACTTCATGTAAATCCGTAAACATGTATTTATCTAGATATTTGCGAGGTGTGAGGCTAGCATTTCTATTATCCTTCTTGGAAAACTCTAGTTCTTTAGTTCTCAACCAACCTTCAATTTCTTCTTTTGTAAGGTTCCACGGTCTCAAAATTCCATTCTAGTGGGTGAGTGGTCTTTTGGTTTCACTCATTCTTTTCTCATGCATTCTATATCATCTACTCAGTCCTCTCTTGTTCCTCTTACAATGACAACGAAATCATTTGTTAGTTCTGTTGGATGAATTATCTCTCCTACCTGTGCCGTAGACCCAGGGTTCATATCTTTAAGGGTACCAACAAGGCCTAAAACTATTATCCCTTCTAGTAAACCAGAAGGCAACACAGTACACAAAGTGCACTACGTAATCTCACCCGAGATATCTTTAAACGGGTGGCTATAAGACTCAGGTGTTTACAACCAAGGATTGATCGTGAGATAGGGGATATGTATTCTGAACAATTAATTACGATTTTTATTACGGACTACTGTTATCCTCTTTTATATTTTAACCTCCATGGTATCTTTACATTATATTCTCACAGTAATTACCCAAACAATATAATAACTCATTCATTCATTGCATAAAGCATTTAACTACTAAACATATAACAAAGATATGCATGCATTCGTCACATTACACAGGTATTACCGTGGTTCACCCCCTCCTAGGCTATGTCCACAAATATTTGGCTCTTGGCTCTCTTATTATGGCAGTTATGCAATTCTTGTGCCTCGCACTTACAACTCTCCTCAGATGGGTAAGATCTTTGTGAGGTGAACTAGATCGCACCAATCTCCTCAGACTGTGATCTAATCCTCGAGATCTACCTTTTATCTTCTGGTTATCTCACTTGATTTACAAAAGTAGTACATCCAATAAAAAACATTACATAGAAATAATATCAATTCTACACAGTAGTAAAGCTCAACCTCAACGAACCTTTCTGAACTCTTCTATGATACCTTTGTATCTATATTTATATCTATCGAGCTCTTCAACCATTTACACAAAAACCTTACAAAAACCCTAACCCTATTGTCGTTAGGTATTTCTTCTCTGCATGCATTCATTTCTTCCTTCCAATTGTCGCCTCCTTCTTGCATGCGTGCGTGCTGTGCTTCTTGCCAGTTATCGCTTTCCTCCTGCACGCTTTCTTTCCCACGATTTCTCTTCCAGCTGTCCCTCTTCTTTGTGAACACTTTCTTTCCCACTTTGGCCTCCTGCCAACTAGTTTCATACAAATGTAACCATTTATTCTACAGAAGTAAATATTCAAGGAGGGCGTCTATACTCTATGTATCTTCCACTTATGTCAGATTTATTTCTTTATAAAGAATAACAACAATACCATTATGGTTTCTGTACCTTGCCAATGTTTTATTTTTTGTTTATTTATTTATATTCTATTTGCAAACAAGATATGGAACATAAAATCTTAAACCTATGTTACAATTACTCACAAAAAATGTCTAGTTAATTTTATTTTATGGATATTGTTATTTCTAGATGCATTTTATTTCAGTAGCAATAATATTTCAAACTATAATACTACCAAGAACAAATTAAAAATTAATAAAGAATAATAAAGAGACCTTTTTCATTCCGCAACATTCAACTCAAGATAGTATTAAAAAACAAGAAATAATTATCTTAAATTAACCATGAATGTGAATATCACGACTAACAATTTCAAGGAATAAAATTTAGATAAATATATCTAAACCAAAAGAATACTAGGGAAAAACTAAAGATAGAGTCTAGCTCATCCTAGCCATAGACCAGAGTAGCCACATATTACTTTCTCCTATCACCCCCGATCCAAATTATTTATTCCATAGGAAGCTGAAAATGTCAATAACCCTTTACTAGTAATTTCCATAACTTGATTCTTTCTCAAAACCATCAAGATCCAAACCCTACACAAGTACTCAACAACATCATTCCTACACTATAATTTTCTTTCCTCTTGTCTCACATTGAAGATAATGGAGTTCCCAGGTGTTTCTTTTTAAAGTTAGAATTGTCCCTAACTCTTAGGAGTCTTGGCCTAACCTCTTGCTAGTTTGTTAATCTTAGTAGTTTTTATCCTCTTTTCACATTTCCCATGGAATAAAGAATATGTCTTGTTATAGATGCGTTCTCTCATCAATTTGTCTCAAGCAATTTTAAAATAAAATTAAAGTAATATTTACATAAATATTTCTCATAATCAAATGTTTATGATGATCAAATGTTCACTAGAGTTTTTCTCAACATAGTAATTCAATAATTGCAATTATTGAAAATTATTCAAATAGTTAAATTGGAGGGATATTAAAATGCCTCAATAAATTATAATTAATAAATTTGTATCATTTACATTCATGTCTTGAAGTGGGCCCTTTTTGTATTTAGCAAAATCTTTTAATAAACTTTTATTTGAACATTTTTAACTAGTTTCCCCCTTTTTTAAAATGGACAACACTTTTCTTTTCTGAGTGTGATATCCAATTTATTAACCATGTAAACCAATTTATATCTAATATTAGTCATATAATATTTCAAATGAGTCCTCCTTGGTGATATTTCAATATTTAGATCTCAAGATATGAGCTCGTGAAGTCGAGGTACGACACAAATTTATCAACATAGTATAAAAATATTGTTGATTGTTCTTTCAATTTCAGAGAAAATCCAATTTCATCCCTTGGAACCTATTCCATGATCTTCCTTGTCAAAATACCTTTACAAAGAGGTATTATTTGTCCAAATTTGACTCTTGTATCTCAAGTTATGGTTGTCATAAAATCCTTGCTTAGCAGTCGTTGATCAAATCTTATGGGGAAATCTTAGCCCTTGATATTAATTCATCCTTCTCCTTCACTATTTCTACTTTTATTGAAAATATATATCCCACATTCATTGTTGTGTTTGGTAGTTTATGGTATATATTAAAAAAATTATCTTGATTTACACGTGAAGCATGAAGAGACTATAGAAACTAAGAGATTTGACCCCTTAAAAAATTAGTGAAATAATTAAATATTTTGGTTGCCCAGTCATAATCCACCAAGAACCAAGTCAAGAGTGAGTTAGAATCCAATCAACAATCAGTCAACATCTAGTTGTGGTGGTGTGAAAGGTTACCACAATATTCTACATGCCACCACCCATTTGGTTGCCACATGTCATGGTTTCATTTTCTTCCATGTGTCATCCTCCCACTAGTTAATAGAGTTTCCATGTGTCATTAAATAAATGGTTGAAAAATGGAGTTATTTCATTGGTTAATAGTTCTTGTAAATAATTTAAAATATAGTTAAGTATGGGAAGTATTGGGAAGGTTGAATGAGAAGGGGGTAAGGTGAGGGTAGAGTGGGGGGGGGATTATGCTGGAAGAGGGATGAGGTGAGGTAGGGTGACATAGGGTGAGGGTTCATTGAGTGTGGTGTAATCAATAAGTTGGGTGTGTGGGAGAGTGGAGGGATAAGTGATTGAGGAGGCGTGCAAGTGTCACCAACTAATGGAGGAGGAGACCTATGGAGAGGGGAGGAAAAACATGAAATAATTCAAGTGTTGAGTAGGGGAAGTAAGGGGAGAGGAGAGTGGAGTGAGATGAAGTGAGGGGGAAGTTGTGTGTAATTTTTTTTGAAAAATAACTAAGTATGGAGAGGAGAGAAAATGTGGAAGATGAAGTGTGGGGAAGGGAAGTTCAAGAAAAAGTGTAAGTGTGGAATGATGTGTTCGAAGAGATGATCCAAGAGATGCATGGTTCCAAAATTATTACAAGAGATGAATGTGGTTCCCAAAATTGGACATGTTTCCAAGACATGGTTCCAATAAATGGTGTGGTTCCATGAGAATTATCATGGTTCTAAGAATTCTTTGTTCCAAGAAACATTAGTGTTGTCGCATATTGACGAAGCACTATTTTTCCAGTTTGACCAAAAGTTGTATATATTGAGAATACAAACTCATATTTATAATCCAAAATATGTGTAATGAATGTAATACTAAGAGATATGTCATGAAATTATAATCATTCATAATTTACTTTTTCTAATATTAGTCATTTTTATTATTCTAAGAATAGGAAAATATAGATGATCAAATTTTGATAAAAATGTGCAAGATACTAGATATATAAAATATGCAGAACAGGAACGAAATGCTAGAAATAACAGAATAACAGTAAAATATCCAGCATAATCTTCACAATACACAGAAATGATATACGAAATAGCAACAGAAATAGCACTTGAACAGAAA
>SNQJ01S0010442.1:20462-39862 GCA_010110895.2 Picea sitchensis
AAGTGAGTAGGCGTTCAGGTTGTTGGATTGATAATTGTGTAAGAAGCTACAAATTCTCGTTTGAAAAGATATTATGTCACTATGGATGTATGGTACATACATCTTTTGATCCAGGGGCCCACTTCTTTGCAAACACTTATAAATGGTTGATTGGATATTTAAGGTTGTTGATTAGAAGAGAATTCCATACTACCCTAGCGAAAATGTCCTAACAAAGAGTATGAACAAGGTATTTTCATCCATACTCACAAAATATGTGACTTGAAGAGATTAGACTACAATAATTGACTTGATGTTATTCTCTCGGAATATAGGACAACATGGAATAAATGATAAATGTAAAAACCTTTGACAAATAAGCAATAATGTCGATAGAAAACTAGGTGTTATCCTTGTAAATAGAAGTAACATAGAGGATATAGACAACAAAATATTTATAAAAATGATTGGAAGAATTGGAGAGACTAGAGAAGAACATGCTTTGTGAAATATTTAAATGAGAAATGATCAATATTATGGTGAAACGTTATGATGAAAACAAGATAAAGAAGTAATATTTTGAAGATGCCATGTTGAATGACACTGAACCCATTCAGCTCTAATGTTTTCTGACATTCTTCCCCACAGACTTATACTGAAACAAATATCTATTTTTTGTTCACCGAGAAGACCCGCAAACCCTTTTTCAAGCGTCGTTATTATAGAAAACTTGTCGCAACATCCGTCAAATGCAACATATTTATAGATTTTGTAACGTCGCAATTTCGACGTAAAAACTTCCTAAGTGACCATTGGTATTTTGACTTGGTGAACATACTAAGGTGATCGTTGGAGGGGAAAACCTAGTTTCCAAAACGTCGCAATTGCGACATATATCTTCAAAAACGTGGCAAGAGAGATGTTCCAGTGGAAAACGTGGCAAGAGAGACGTTCCAGTGGAAAACATGGCAAGAGTGACGTTAACGTGGCAAGAGAGACGTTCCAGTGGAAAACATGGAAAGAGTGACGTTAACATGGCAAGAGAGACGTTATCCAGCAACATGAATTTTTTTTTTTTTTTAATTTCCTCTATTTTGCAACAATATGGACAATTTTGTCCATAACGCCACAAATAAAACGTCGGAATTTTTACAATATGTACTAGTGAGTGTTCCTGACAAAAAATGGATTAGATGTGGTTCCAAGAGCAAGAATGAAGATAAATTTCCAAAAAAATGAATAAAAGGAGCTAGTTCTAGTGTTAAAAGGGGTAAAATGAAGCTACATATGGAGTAAAAAGAGAGTTTTTACCTCATTTTGACTATTTACGTTTGTGGAAACTTGAGGATCCCTTTTCTTGATAAAATTTGGAGCGACGATTGTGGATATTGGAGCCATAGATATTGAAACCTTCAGTCACCAAGTAAGAGGTTGGTTCCCAACTTAGAAAACCCAGGTTTTATTTTTTCATTTCATTCCATTTTTTGTTTGTGGCAAGCCGTAAATGTTTTGAGTGTGTGGTCATGCCTAGTCTTCTTTAGGGGGGCGATCGAATGGTTTGGTCGCTCTATGTTGTGTAGGACAGAGAAACTTGTTGCTCCCTGGATATAGCCAAGGAGCGACCAAACAACATGGTCATGACTGAGATATAGTCTAGGGGAGATCAATCAACTCAATCACTCTATGGACCAAAGAGGCATGCGACTGAGTGTAAATTTTCCATTTTTGGAAAAAAAAAATCATGAATTTGCTTTGATGATTGGGTTCTAATAGGATTTTTTTGTGTCTTTGGTAGGTGTGGGAACAATTTTGGAGTGGAGGGAACATGAGAATGAATTAAATGACAATGTTTCTATGGATGATCCTCCCACTCTTGATGCTTTGTGAAATTGTGGGTTGTTAAAAAATTTCTTGTGTCAAAGCATGCAAGCCCAATGGGCTATGCTATAGACTTTGGTGAATATGTAGGATTCGAATAGGAAAGACTTCATTGTATGGGATAAAATATTGACATTAGAAATGGAAGATATGTACTTCCTAACGTGATTGTCTCATTGTGGTGCCACAATGGTGTTGGTGGGTGGAAAAAGGGGAGGCACATAATGAGTAGATGATTATGTGGTGCGTTATTTTCACCCTAAGATGTAGAAGATAAGAAATAAGCTGCCAATTGGTCAGGTGATGGGCCTTACCTTATGCATTATCTTGTTCACCATTACATGATAAAAATGAAGTTTCAAGATTCAAGGATTAAGGTGGATTATGCAGTGATGTGTTTATCTCCCACGGTGTACAATTGGTGTGTAGCAGTTCTAGCGAATATGAAGGAGAAATTGACCAAATGCAAGTTGGGACGACATAAATAATTTTTCTATGGATCCATATTTTTATTTTTCTTCTTTGAGAGGTTTCTGAAATCATGTCCATGGGATGTAGTGCCAGAGGCTAGGGTTAGGGATCTGGTGATGAAGAAATGGATAGATATGTTGTCCCGACTCAGGGGGGGGACATAGTTTCAGTTTGATGCAATTTTTTTCGATGGTGGGATCGAAATATAGTGGCGATGGATGATCATGTGTATCATGGAATCAACTATCGTAGTGATATGAACATGGTTATCTCCGAGGGGGAAGGATTCAAGGATGATCTTGGTAAGAAATATACATTTGCATTATTTTTGGTATTTTTTATGTTTTTGTGATTTTTTTTATATATAAATGTTTTTTTGTGTAACATAATAAATCATTTTGATGTGTATATTGTGCACGAGTACATTTGGTGGGAATTTTTTCATTGTATATTTGAGGAGAGAAACTAGGTGTTGGCAGAGAAAAAAACTGTAGAGGATTCGATGCAAATCTATTAGATGATCTTGTGGAAAATATCCAGTGCTTGACTGTTGGAATTCTGCCACACATGGATGACATACCTCTGCGTATAGAGAGGAATGTAATGGGTGTGGGGAATCGATTTGGGAGGCTTCTTTGGAAGGTCGCGAGGGTGGTGATTTTCTATAATGAATATAGGTATCCTCATGATGAATAATGTTTTTTAGCTTGATGGACTTTGATGCATATCTATTTTGTGGATGTATGGGTGAATAGCCCAATTTTATTATGTTATACTAGTTTTGGATTTTTTTTTAACACACATTATATATATATATATATATAGATAGATAGATAGATAGATATGGACATGTGGCTTTTTTATTTCTATTTATGTATATGTTATGGATGATGTGTATAGTGATTTATACAATGGATTTTGAATGTGGTCTGTTTTAATGAAGTAGATGCCAATTCAAAACAAAATTTGCTAGTGAGTCAGCTAAAGAATTGAATTTTCTTGGTATATGTTCATAAGAGATAAAATGAAATAATCATTCAAAGAGTCATACCCTCAAATATTTATGAAAAGGATAGGATGTCGAATATAATAAGTTGATTTGAGGTGTGAAACGACGAGCTCAAAATCTAGGAATACTATCAAGTGGCGTATGCCCAAAGTTGATTCTTCGGTCATAAGTTCAATAAAAATTTGTATTCTGCAACATTGTTTGTTGCAGGGCCGAGATATATTCCCCGAGAGATTACTATGTCATTGGTGGGTGGAATTATTACCCAAGCAGTGGAAGCGATATGCTGAGAGGAACAACTATCTTCATCCACATATCCAAAATAGGGTGAGGGAAACGATAACATATGCAACTCAAGCATTAAGGAGGATAAGAAGATTGGCAAAGAATGTCACACAAAGGGAAAACAAAATCAACCATAACACACTATAATACATATGGTACAAAATCACTAGATAGCACAAGGCTTATGCATAGTAATTTTTCAAGTAGATCCCATTGCGGGGATATAATAATGGATTTCCTTTATAGTCTGCTATCTCATAGGATCCTTTTTTAAGAACTCATGTAATTATATAGGGTCTATTCCATAAGGGTTTGAAATTACATGCACCTAACTTGTCGCGGTCTTGGTCATAGACCAAAACTAAATCACCTTCATAGAAGGTTCGAGGGGATATTGTTTTAATTGTATTGGTGTTTGATGCACTTTTGGTGAGACTCATTGGCCATGATGACTTCACGACATCTCTCATCAAGGCATGAAAAATATAGGAGTCGTTCTTCTTCTAAGGAAATGTCAGGAAGTATTTCGATGGCTAGCTTGAGGGAAGGGATTTCACATTTGATGGATAAAACTACCTTCAAGCCATAAACAAGTTGGAATGGTGTGAATCTAGTGGAATTTTTGGAAGAGGTTCAATATGCCCACAAGGCCAGGAATAAAATTAATTGACAATTGGTTATATGTTTTTTGATCATTCTCTGGAGCATTTTTTTAAGTACCTTATTGATGGACTCAACTTGACCATTTGCTTGAGGGTAACAGGGAGATGAGTGTTCTTGGTCAAAGTGCAATAGAGTAGATAATTCTATCATCATGCTATTGTATAAATGTGATCCATGTTTGGTCATAATAGATTTAGGCACACCGAAATGTGATATAATATGATTAAATATGAACAAGGTGGAAGTCTTGGTGTCGTTAGAAAAGGTAGGCATGGCTTCTTCCGACTTTGTGAAATAATCAACGACCACAATAATGTAATTATGAACGATGGAAGAAGGATGTTTACAGGTGGTGAAATTTATGCCTCATTTAGAAAACATGCCAACTTCAATGAATACATGTAAAGGAGTGGGCTGAACACACATGTGTTTGGAAAATATTTGACGGGGGTGGAATTTTTGTATTGTATTAATGCAATCATTAAAAATTATGGGCCAAAAATAGTTTGCGTGTAAAATATTTTGGGAAGTGGCTAACCCAGATAAATGGACACCACATGATCTAGAGTGGTCATGATTTAGGATTCGTTCGGCTTCAGAATGGATGACACACCGACATAATAACATATCTACTCCACGATGGTAAAGGGTATCGTCGATGATGAGATAGTGTCAAGATTGGTGGTGTATGCGGCACAAATCATCCTTAGATAGATTGGGCATAAAACATTGGGTCTAGAGATAAATAAATATGTATCCATACCAAGGATTAGATGAGTTTATGAGAAACAAATATTAGTCAGGAAACAAATATTATACCATAGATTCATCAAAGGCTCGGAGAAGATCAGTCATTAATTATGAAAAAATCAATGTTTTTTTAGATTTAGGGGTGGATAATTCAAGGTCCAATTCGTGTAGTGGGACTATACATTTAGAGTATCTACCCCCCAATATCTAGTGTGACAAAATATATTGCATTGGGTTCGCGTCAGAGACAACAGTGGTGGTTCAGAGCATAATATAATGTCAAAATCATTGGACAACATATATAGCTACCAACGCCAACTTCTCAACGTATGGATATTGAAGTTTAACACCAACTAAGCCTTTACTGAGATAATAAATAGCATTTTCGTTATGTTGATAATCAGTCTAGACTAATACCATTCCAATGGTGGTATTGAAAGTTTCCAGGTATAGGATGAAATATTTATTGTAATTTGGGATTTTGAGTAATGATGTGGATGTAATAACCTGCTTCAAACGATCAAAATACCATTGGCCCTATTCATCCAAAATAAAAGGTACACACTTTTTCAATAATTGCATGAAACCTTTGGTGGTTTCGACATAATTGGCAACAAATCATCTAAGGAAGTTTGCTTTCCCTTGCAAGATTTGAAGTTGGATTACAGAGATGGGAGGGGGGAATTTGATGATTTCCTCAACTTTAAGAATATCAACTCTGATCCCAAAATTGGACATAACGAAGCCAAGTAAACAAATGGATTCCATGAAAAAAATGAATTTGTGAGGATTGAAGCAAATGTTGTAATATCGACATCATACAAAGATTTTGCGTAGGTGATCTACATGATCGTATGTCTTGGGAGAAAGGGAAAGGAGATCATATAAGTAAGGCTATACGATATGTTTTATTTCATGGAAGGCATAAGACATTTCCCGTAAGAATGTTGCACCAACAATTTTAAGACCAAATGGTAACTTTCGATATGTGAAAGTTCCCCATGGGTAGATAAAGGTGGTTTTGTGTTGGTCCTACGGAGTAATTTCAATTTGATTATAGCTGGAGAGTCCATCCACAAATGAGAATAATTCACATTCAACACCATCATCGATAATTTGATCAATGAAAGGGGTAGGGAAATTATCTTTAGGACAGGCCTTGTTGAGGTCCCTATAATCAACACATACTCGGATGGTGCCCTACTTTTTTTTAACTAGTACAATGTTGGATACCCATTCAGTTAGGGGCATGGGATAAATAAAACCAACATTCAATAATTTTTGAACTTCTGCCTTAATTGCTGCAAATTTCCTTAGATGGACTAGGAAGAGTCGTTGTCAAACTAGACATCCTCCAGGATAAGTTTTAATTTCATGGACAACAATTTGTGGGTTGATTCCTGAAATATATTAATAGGTCCAGGAAAATATGTCACAAAATTCTATGAATAGGGAAATATAAGCTTTGATTTCTTCAGGGGAACAATTTGTGCATATCTGAATGTTTTCCATGACCCCTAGTTTAATTGAAATATCGATCGAAATAGTTTTGGAAATGTTTCCCAAATTTCCTTCAGACATAATAGGATATGATATGGAAGGTAAGAGGGATGGATATTGAATATCAGTCGAAACGAGGGTATGAATTTGGTTTTCTTTCTTCTCTCCAAAGGGTAGGAAGGAGGATTGATGGTAATAATCTTCCCAAGGCTTATCTTGCAAAGTCATGACTTCCATAATGGTTTCATCTGAAGGAAGGATGATGTTGCGAAATTCGTGGGACATTAAAGTATGGTTTACCCAATAGGGAGAGGAAAACTGATCTAGTTCCTCATCCAGTAGGAGACTAGAACCAGAATCAGGAGATTCTCTTGTGGATTGGATTACTAAATATTTCATGGTGTCTCCATAAAATTCTATATCATATGGGTGAGGGATTACCCATGGGTCATTGTTACCAATGGGTGTATCGGTAACCTCAAAGATCATATTAATGGAGACTGTTGGGGTGATTTCTGGTGGGGGAAGGGGAAAATTCTCCATTAACGAGGAATATAGGCCTACCTCAATGATTTTACATCATGAAGAAGACTCTCCTACAAAATGGATATTCACATTAGTATTGATTCGTACGTCTCGTGTACAGAAGTCTAGTTAGTCTACAATGACAATCTTCCCTTAGTGGGGGAATTTGACAAGTCAAAAGATGCTAGGTGCAATATCCTTCATGGAATAGAACCAGATGCGACCTAAAATTGAATTATAGTGGAGTGTGGCATCAATCATCTCAACTTTTACCGAAACTGTTTTTCCTGCAATTTTAACTGGTAATGAGGGGAGAATTCCATAGGGTTTGAAAAAATGTCCTTCAAAATATTTAAGGATGGTTTCAGATGTGGTAAGTTGGGGAGAACCAAGATATTTCCAACATGTTAAGGATATGATGCATGTTTTGGTACCTTCATCAAGAACTATTTAGAAAACATTTTTATTGAGAGATTAGAAAATGATTTGTAATGTTGATTGGTGTGATAGGAGGGATTTACTACAATTCATGTTGAAGGAAATAACATTGGATTCTACAGGTTTAGTTCCACCAGTGGACGATAATAAGGATTTATGCTGCATAGCATAGGATTGCAGTGCTTCGAGCACTGACATGGCATAAGGGGCTTGGGAAAGATCTTCTACTATACTATAGTGTTGGTTGCTCGAGTGTTGGGATTATGTGTAGTTATATGAAGTACTCCCTTTGGAGGGGCTAAGGAATGTTTGATAGTTGGCTTCTATAGTGTCAGAGGGACATTAGGTGGGATAGTTGAGGGTGGATCCTTGGGTAAATAATCACCTTATGGAGAACCGTAATTCATGTCTCTACTAGATATGGCCGCAAATTTAACCATCAATATATTCATTGATGGGGACTCGGGGTTTCCCCCTGGTGAGGGTGTTTGTGTTTGCGTGACAAGTTGTTGTTTCTCGTGGGGGAAGGATTTGTTAAAACTGGAGGTGTAGAAGAGGATGTTCCTCGCTCAAGATATTGTTGAATTTCAACAAGACGAGGGCAATCTTTAGTGAAATGATCCTCTTTACAAATCATGCAGGGATATTTATCATTTCATTTTCACTTTCCCTCAACAATGTTTTCTTGGGTTTTGGGTCCCGATTGCTCAGAAGAGTTTTTATTTTTCTTATTATTATTACCCTTTTTTTTTCCTCCTGATTGTTGTTGGTTTTTGGGCATGGTTGATTGCACCATATTAAACTCATAGGTTTGGTAAAGGGGCTTAATTGGAGTGTTGGTATGGACATATGAGCTAGGATTGGTAGATTTAGTCGATTAGCTATGTTGCCCAGTCATATGACTGGTTTTGTCTGTGGAAATAGGATTGATCATACCATCGACATGGGTTCCAGGTGTGGGTTTGGTTTGATCATTAGACGATTGAGGAGCATTAGGAATCTAGTCGTATAATGTGCCATATTGAGAGTATAACAAATCTAGATATTGGGATCGACTGATGGATTGTTCCTTGGTAACAGTTCCTTCCATGGCAAGATCACGAGCTATAGGTGGAAAAGGGACTTTTTGAACCAATAAACTAATAATTGATCTGGGATTGTGGCTTTGATTAATCATTATCGATGCCTCCACTCATGCATGTGATCTGAAATATGGGTGGAAGTTGATTGGTGTAACAAGGACAAGAGCTTAGTATCAGTCTCATAGGTAATTAGAAGTGTGTCAAAAATGCCATCGAAAGGGAATTAAAGTCGTCAAAGGATTTATGGAGTAGTTCTATATACCATTTAGTTGTTGATCCTGTAAGTGTTCTCTATAAAAGTTGTAATCGAATAGAGTCATCCATCAAGGAGTTTGAAGAACACCATAGATGGAAAGTCATCATGTGATTATTTGGATCTTCTCCAGGTTTTCCATAAAATTTCGAAATGTCTGATGGAAATTTGGTGGGAATGGGGGGCCAAAAAGGGGAATGGTGTATGGGGTCATTATTCAACTATGAAAGATATGGAAAACATAAATTTTCCAAGAAAAAGAGGTGTTTGTTGACCTATGGAGGTTGGTGATATGGACCTCCTCTATGAGGAGGTTGTTCTTGAGTTCCTCCTCCAAAAGGTGGTCCTTCATAGGGGGCTCCACCATAGGGTGGTCCTCCAGGGGGGCCTCCACCATAGGGTGTTCCTCCAGGGGGTCCTCTAGAAGTTCCTCCTCCATAGGGGTGTCCCCCAAGGGGTCCTCGAGGAGGTATTCCACCATAGGGTGGTTCCCCATGGGGTCCTCCTCCATAGAGTGGTCCTCCATGATGTATGTCGCCATAGGGTGGTCCCCTAGGGGGTTATCCTCCATGGGGATGTCCCCCGGGGAGTCTACCACAATAAGGTGATCCCCCTCCACCATGGGGTGGTCTGTTAGGAGGTCTACCACGATAGGGTTCTCCTCCTCCTGATTGAGTGGAAATTGTAGGATTGATAGGTTCATGATTTTGGTTCCATATAGTGTTTGTTATTCCTTGGTAAGGGTGGCCAAATAGTAGGCTAGTGGTAGAAGGAATAGTTTGGCCCCACGTTGGCTTTTGTTCAATAGATGGGGGTTTCCCCCTAGTTTATTGTTTCCCCCAGAGTGAGTATGGCCCTATGGCTAGGGGTTTCCCCCCTATGGGTGGTTTCCCATAGTAAAATAAAGGTTTTCTCCCAATGGGAGTGCATTCCCCCATTGAAAATGATCCAAAATTCGAGGGTTTCCCCCTAGATGGATATTGAACGAATATTTTCCCTAAGTACAGGAGTTGTCCCCCAATGAAAGGTTGGATTGTAGATGTTTTTTTTCCTAAACCCATTAGTTGTCCTCCCTGGGGAGATAATCCTCTCGTAGAAGGTTGTTTTCCAAAAAGGTTGGGATCACCTCCTAAGAATAGCGTGGTAAATGGAGGTTTTCCCCCAGTGGGGGGTGGAGAAGGTTGGGTTCTTGAGGGTGGCGGTAAGATGGTTGGGACAACTTGTGATACGAATGTCAATGCAATGTTTGGGTCAGGACCATGTTCATTAGAGCATGTTGTAAAGTAGGGTGGATGTGCAAGGGATGAGGGAAATAAGTTTGAAATATATGGGAGATTCCATATGTGGGGGTATGGGGAGTGTTTGAAGAGGCATGTGAAGGATCATGATGCAAGAGTTTAAACTATGAGTCAATAGTTGTATCTAACCGATTTAAAATGTCATGGCCAAAGGGCTTTTCAGGAGTTTTGGTAGGATTGGATTTACTAGAAACATGTGGTGGACTGGTGAATCCTTCTAACAAGAGGAGTTGTTGGGACTCCATTTTCACGATGTCTTTGCAAGTTACAAGTCGTAAAGGAGGGTAATTGGTATCGAGTTCATTTTCTCCATAAGATTTTATCCATATTAGGATGGGACCAAGAGGGTCCTTCAAGGGTGGATTGACAGGAGGGACAAAGCCTTCTTGAAAATTGGTTCCCTTAGGGAGTTCAATCAAAGGGGTAATAATAATTACATATTTAGAGTGGTTTTCCTCCCAGAGCTCTTCTCTAGGATGGTATTCAGGTGAGTTAGGAGGCAAGGGTTCATAATGTAAAGGAGGAAAGCCTTGCATCCTTAGGGACCTACGCAAATCTTGGTCAACCAAGATTAAATTATGACAATAACACTCTTAAATCCAACTAAAGGAAATAAACAACATGCGCTAAGAAATCTTGGACTCAATCAAAAAAACCAAAACACATCACAATAAGCTCACTAGTTGGTGATGCAATCCAACATCATGGAAACACATGAGAAGGGGATGGGGTGAGTAGGTGGATTAGTTACATTGGTGTCCTTCTTAATAGACATACACCTTGGTGCAAGCTACCCAACAGTCTATCCATGAGTTTCCCTCCAAGGAGCCTGAGTGAGTTTGACCAACATCTAATCCACGTACAATTAAGTGTCCCCTTTGTCATCACCTTGTGTAAAATACCTAAATATTATGGAAACTAAGGTCACCAAATCAAAGTCAGTCTCTAGGTAGGTACAATATACAATTGGGTCTAACAATATGAATAGGATATCAAGTCTGAAATTCCTCAAGAGGACTGAGAACCAGAGGGCCGAAAAAATCTCCAGAGGACCTCAAACGGATTTAGGATTCAAGAAGTTCTGAGACTAAATGAAAACAACCAATTCTCAAGAAGAATCCCCAATATAATATCTTTCCACTGCATTTGGTTAAGCCTTAGATGGGTAATGTCTATTTCCCAGCTGCACACAACCTCATGTTTAGCCCCTATGTGAGATGGGGTTCCCGGCTATGCCTATATGAAGGTTGTATTTAAGCGCTCTTTAGTGTTCTATGGTCTTTTTTGTGGTCTTGGATATTTTACTCACTTGTCTTAGTCTAATTACCCTAAACCTAGACTATTGTTGGTGTTCTTAGAAAATAAAAGCCTAGTAAATTTTATTAACTCGTGTTTATTTTTAAATTTGGTTTTTACTCAAAGGGTTGTGTGGAAGTTAAACTCATGAGGTGAAAGGACTCAAATCCAAATAGGTGCAAAAGAATGAAATTTCAACAATTCTCTTTTCAATGAATCCTATTTATGGGAGGGAGAAGAGTGCTTTTATTTTTTCTTCTTATGTAACAGAGCACCCTAATGCATACCGATTCACTTTTTTTCTTGCAAATGTGAAAAAAGAAAAAAAATTCAACCAAAATTATTGGATGATTTTCAAAATTCCTAACCAAACACAAATTGTTTCAACCATATTCTAAAGCACTCCAAATGCAATTGTTTTTTTGGTTTTTCAAACTATGTGAAAATTGAATCAAATTAATCTTTAAACTCTTACTTTCAATAAAAAAGGTTCTATAGTTAATGAAAAAGTCAGAAGAAAAAACCAAACATGAAAATTTTAAGCATGCAAAAATTTTCGAGTCTAGATAATATTTTGAAGGGTTCTCCAAATGATTTTGGAAACAACAAGAATTCAAACTAATGAAAAAGAGGCTTGTAAAATAAAATGAAATACTTTTCAAAATAATCTTCTCAAACAACTATCAATATCCTTCTACTTAATTTAAGGGATTAGACTAGATGATTATGGTTGTACTAATCAATCACATGAGATGGAAAAAAAGAGAAGATACATTTTATATATTTCAAAAGGATTTGAAGTGAAATCAATGAGACAGACCTAAGACAGGTCTGTAGTTTTGAAGGAGACCAGTGGAAATGGATTTGGATAATATTTTGTAGGATAACTCTCCAAAAAATGGTTTCACAAGAATGGTCGCTCCCTAGAAAGGAAAACAAAGAAACCTAGTCGCTCCCTAGTGAGAAGAACAGGATGACCATAAAGTATGGCCACTCCTGGAAAAATTAGGTGCAGGGATGGTCATTCCCCCCAAGGAAGGTAAAGCATGAACAAAAGGTCTTGGGTCTCTCTTTTTTCACTAATATGGTGCGACTGAAATAGAGAAAAGTAAAAATGCTATATCTGGATGAGATCTATCAAATCCAAGGTAGTGGTTTCTCCAACTAAACTCAAGAAAGAGTACAAAAAAGGATGGAAATCAGATCAAGACACTTAGGTGGATGAATATATTAGAAATAAAACACATAAGGAAGGAAGAAATCATAGAAAGGGTGTTCCCTAGTATGGTCTCCAATATGTTGTAGGGATTTTTATCCCTGTAGGAGCTCAGCGCCCTTAGGTTCTTCCTATACCTAAGACAAATATAAATATGTAATCTATGGGAGTTTCAAGGTATGATATGTATGCGAAAGGTAACTAGGAGTCTTTGTAAAGAGGAAGCATAATTTATTTCTGAAGGTTGTCCCTGCATTTCTTGTGCAAATATTTTTCTTGCTCCCAGAGACAACGATCTTCACATAATAAAACAAGATCCTTTCCAAGATCAAAGTAGATGCATACAAACCAATGATGAATATACTAATATATTATGACACATAACTCTATTAAGTTTATCCAATTGAACATATGTAAGAAAATAGACAATTGAATAGAGGGAAATGTCTAGTACACCTTATATTAATTACTGAAACATCATTATAACTTACAAATAGAGAAGTTGATGAAACGATTTGTTTCCAAGTTTCTAGCCCAAATCTGGTAGCCAAAACAACATCATAAGTTTACTAGCTCTTTCCTCCTCCTTCCCATGAGAATGACTTGATTTTTATAGAGATTTAGGGATAACTCCATATGGTTATTAGGATAATATCCTAGATCTCATAACGGAAGACTTCTCAAGGATAAACCCCAAGAAATCAATGGAAGGTTTCATCCATTGCAACCAAGTCCAAAAATGGGAGTTTCTAGGCTTGGTCACTCCCTAGACACACAGACAGAGTGACCAGTCACTCTTTGGCAGGACAGAAAGGGAGACCAAACATCTTGGTCACACCCTTAATGAAGGAAAAGAGTGACCAAGTGGAAATTAGGATGGAAATTCAGGGAATAAGTGATGAAAGTTGTTGAATTGGATAGGTTATCTCTTAGGATAGGATGGCTCAATAGTTAGGGGTTTAATAAGTCTATAACAGTCACCCAATACTAACAAAGAATTGATCCTATCCATTGACACCTTAGACTAATATTCACCCAATTTCGTCTTAATGAGAAGCCACATCACTTGACAAGTCATTTGACACATAAAATTCCATGTGGATATTCATACCTCCACCTCATCTTCTGCATCATCAAGATAGTCATACTTAGGCACATCAATTTTTCCACATCAACATTTCCATGTCACCCTATCAAATCATCACATATGGTTCGCAAGTTCATCAGGGTGTGAGAAATTATTATGGTGATGTCAAAAGGAATAAATGAAGGGAATTTTTTTTTGACATTGATGGGACTCATCAGTCATCAAGAAAGTCATATGATAATTTGAGAGGATTAAAGGGTAAGTCGTTGACCATTGTCAATGCTTCATCAGTCGTTGGTGAGGAACATGCTGAGTTGTGATAGCTAAAAAGGTATCTCCTTCTTGAAAATGTCTATTAGCTCATCGACATCGGTGGAACAGAACCCCAATATCATCCTTTTCAATGCATGATCAAACTCACTAATGACTGGTTTTTTCCACATAGGATTTTAAATCCAAACCATCCATTTCACACCTACAATTGATCTGAACCATACAAAAACAAGCAAAAAACCATTCAATCACTTAGGCCTTAGGACAAAAATGTGTTCATGCCTAGTTACAATCTCATTCTTCGACCTATATAGATCCACCATGTTAGCTTGAGATTTTTTTATAGATGCACTACACCATGCAAAATCTATGTCACCATCTTAGGAAATGTGTCACGTTACCATAATGCAAGAGACAAGTTCACATTAAAGAGTCACCAGGATTGGAACGTATACTATCACGTGGAATAGTGGAACCATTGGAAACCTTGAATCCTTGAACTACAATGTAAAGGCTCATTATGCGCCAAAACCCAAGAGTTTTAAATCACTGATGAACTGGAAGAACTGTCTACTCTCGTCACCAATTATCAAATTTCATTAATTTAAAAGCGTGGAACATATGACACATTTAAACTCAGAAGATTTATAGAGATTTTGTTGTACATGTTAATGAATAATGTTGGACAAGACTCATGAGAATAAGGTATAAAATATCAAACTGGAATTTATTTGACACATCTTTCCATTGAGATCTTGATAATTTCCATGCAACCAATAACTTCTAGAGAATTAAGCATGCACCCATCCAAGTCAATTATTTTCGAGTGCGAGTGTCATTGTTGGGACTTTTAATCATTAAATATAAAACTCTATTTTACCACTCAAGTATTGTTGATTTTAGACGTATAAGTTACTATATTTCTCACAATCATTGATAATTTTTTAATAGAATGATGTCATTTGATGTAGGAAAATGCCTCCCCGTAGACTAACAACCCATAAATCTCTGAAACAACTAAAGAGAAAAAATGTACAAGTTGGTGAAGCTTCACGTCTAGCTTCTATTGAATAATTAGAGCTCATTCCAAGGGTAGAACCAGTAATTTGGATGCCACAGAAAAATCCTCCCACTCCATCGCCATTGTACAAGAACACTAACTCTAGTACTGCATCCAAGGTACCTATTCCCACTTGGAATGACCTGTATAATAAAGTACATAACTCTGAGTTTCCATAATTTACACCCCACAATTATCCATAGGTTAGAGTCTTAGATGATCGAGACTTTCTAAACATCAAATTCTCATTGTTGCACATGGTATCTTTGAGAACCCATGTCTTTTCATGCATTGAGACTCTAGGATGGATAATTAACCACATTGATGTCGATAAATTTCTTATTAATGATGTGTAAGGACAATGTGTGGGGTATTTTTAACAATAGAGGTAAACAAATATTACAAACTTAGATAACCCGAAGTTAGGATGAACACCACTTTCATGGTCAATTTTTATGAGGAGCATAATACCAGTCAACTACTAGTGTCCTGGTGGAAAGAGGATAGATGTAAACATGGTTGTTGGGTGGTATAGTAATACGAATATAAGATATTCCTACATGTATTTTATGGTATTGATCTTTCAATTATATGGGGAGAAAGAGTTTTCAAAGTTTTCCAAATCTTGGATGCCCCTAGCCTACACTATAGTGATATCAAGGAGTCTTATTAATTAGGGAGCCATCATTTCGAAAAAGTTGAACATAAGAATTGACCAAGATCAAAAACCAAATCCAAGTGAGGCACCATCCTTCTTCATGGCATCTTACCTACTGGATGTGGTGTGTTCCAGTAACATCTTCCCAGTGATGGGTCTGAGTTGTCATGTATCAGAGCTACCTATGAATGTATACTTTAGTACCCTATGGGAGAATAAATACAAGAAATACTACCCCATAATATGTGATGAGTTTATATATAGAATATATTTCATGATTTTCAAGAAAAATTGCCCAAGGCTCTCAGAATCAACAAAAAAGATAATATCCAGGATTGGGAACTGGTATCTAGAGGAGATGAGCGCTAATGTTCAGATCTTTGAAGCCACTATATATCCACACCTATTACCAACCTATGTACCAGACCGACCAGTTCTGTGAGAAGTTTTCTACCAAACCATTTTGCAAGGATTCATTGCCTCATTGGTGAAGGAAAAGAAGAGATATTTTATCCCATATGGATTCCACATATTATATTACTTTGTAAAAGATAGCACAAATGCAAAGAAAGAAGGTTTGAGCCATTTATATTAAATATTTCTTATGGGAAGGTACCATAAGAATGATCATAAAAATATAGTATATAAACATGTTGGGAAATTAGTGTCCTATTAACCATATGCTCATGACAGTTTTGATGATACAATTTTCACCCAAAATGCACAATATTGGGAAGAATTCCTTCAAAGGAGATACAAACTATAATTGACTTGGTTTAAGGCCATGTCAACGAATGAGTAGGTTGAATTGATATAAAAAAAAACATAAGCAACTTCGAGGGAACAAAGTGAAAGGGAAGAACAAACATCTAGAAGGGTTGAAGGAATAAGACTCTCGACAGAAGATGAAAGAATAATTTGTGAACATGGGAGAAATAAAACAATTTTAGAATTGGATCATCCAAGGGGAACAATAGAGGAAGAAAATATAGCAGAGGCATAGAGAGCAACTCTAAGTGAAACCTCACCAGAGTGAGGTGACAATCATCTAGAGATTAACATGGAACAAGTACATGAAGGGTAGCCAGAGCCTATAATGACAATTGAAACCTTAATAGAGACACCATGCACAATATTTTTGGCACCTGTAATTGTAGATTTGATAATTATTTATGATGATTATAGTGATGGTATATATACCTCAATAGTCCCAATTATCAATGAGTCCAATACAAATATACAAGAATCCCATCCACCTGATGAACCACAACTGGTAGAAACAACATGGATTACAAGTATAACTGAAAGTTTCAAAACTCAATCATAGTTGGGATCACATCCATCAAAGGAAGAAGAGGCTAAAGATGAGAAAAGTGAAAATGTAAGTGAAGAGTCCAATCCAGAAGAAAACACTCCAAAGAAATAAGAGAATGAAGAAGATGCATATACTGGATATAATTTTGGGGAAGACATAGTTAGAGATGAGGGACACAATGAATAAGGTATTGTCCCAGTGAATGAAGGAACTACGAATGAGCCACTAAATTCTTCCTCACCTAAGTAAGTGATACCATCATCACTGACAACAAGAAATGTACTCAAAAGTTCTATAGACCCAGAGAAAACAAAAGCGATATTTATAAATGCAGAGACATAAACAATTAGTAGTACATAGAAACCTTCTATGTTTCCAATCCAAGGGAAAACAATAGTTGTAGTAAGAGGAGAAATCATTGATCGTATACCAACCATAGATAAAGGTAAACAACTTTTCATGGAACATTTCCACACTCCAGGCAGCATAGGAAATATATTATCATGGGGTGATCAACAGATTCCTGAACTAGTCGATGAAGTGACAGATATCCAAGCCATAGCATATGACATGAAAATACAAGTAGTTGTGAAAGGGACAATAATAAAATGAAAACTCACTTTAGACAATGTTGTATTTTTCACCACCAAGGAGACTTTGTTTGTCACCAAGAAGGACAAAATGAGCGAGTTGCTAGGTGTAGGAATGGCCATATCTGATGCCACCATCTACATAGCAAGAAAGTATGAAAGAGAGGCATAAGATATGAGAAGGGAACTTGATCACCTTAGAAACCAAGTCGAATACTACCAAAACACCACACATGAAGTCATCATTATAAGGTCTGAATTCAGAGAAGGATACAACCATTTCAAAATGGAAAGAGAGATTTTCATGGCCCAGGTTGTGAGATACCAAGAAGAAACTCTATTAGGATTGGTGGTGAAAAATGACACGTTGTGATGGTATGAGAGTGAACATAAGGTATTGGCTCAAATATAGTATACAAAGGAAATTCATAAGGGTTGAGATGAAGAATAACATGGAATCAAAGTGATCATCGATGATAGTATAGGAATAATACAA
This sequence comes from Picea sitchensis, assembly GCA_010110895.2. Lineage (NCBI taxonomy): Eukaryota > Viridiplantae > Streptophyta > Pinopsida > Pinales > Pinaceae > Picea > Picea sitchensis. The sequence goes on from SNQJ01S0010442.1 coordinate 38,585, forward strand.
AGGGAAACTAATTATTGGACCCAAGAAGTTGTGGGACCACAATAGAGAATGCAAAAAAGGTGGGAAAAATGTCTCAAGAGATGGGAAAAGATAAATGAGAAAATGAAAGATATTCAACTTCTTGAGTTTGTCTCACCCGAAGACTTCATTGATATTAATGAGATAATAAAATAATAGATAGATCGAGACCAAAAGTATGAGCCTGACATGATCCATATAAAAAAATTGGCTAGAGTATAGGTGAAGAGGTTTGTGGAAGGTACGATGAAGGCATCAGTGGCCCTACAGTACCTAGGTTCCAGGATAGACAAATACAAGTAGCACGTGATGGAGATGAAAGAGGTTATTTGCACACCCATAGATCAAGATTGATTTCCTTACGTGCACACATGTGAAGATATTTTCACCTGATGGTCCAAGTATGACAAGGAAAATCCACTACAATGAACGAAAGATGACTAGAAGAATACATGTGGGTTAGTCCACCTTACTTTTGTTTTCTGTACTTGAACTAGACTACGAGCTATTTTTAGAGAATCTCTTTTTTATAAATAAAAAACCTCACCATGCAACAAGGGTTGATGATTTTTTGTATGAAATTGATAGTCAATGCTAAGAATTAATTTGAAGCTAGAATTAATTGAAAATATTGACGAAGCCAAAGACAAATGTTACCAAGTTTGTGGATGTGACACAATCTGTGTATTTCTCTACGTCTTGTTATCAACTACATAAATTTTTGTAAGATCATTATTATTTTGAGTTATCTTGAATGATTTATAGATGATGAATGAATATTGGTAAAAATCCGATGATGCTTTAGTTTATTACATGTGAGCAATGTGCATAATTATTTCCAGTTAACATGTCTTATATGAGATTCCATGCATGTTATTTATTTCATTTCTTAAAGAATATCTGATATTTGATTAATTATATTATTATTATTGATATTAGTTAAGTTCATGTGTTGTTTACATACCATTGGCTGAAGGTTATCCTAGGCCTGATGTTACACACCAAATTCCCACACTACTAAGTGTGGATTTGTCACACTTAAGTGATTGAGTGTTTGTCATGATCCCTAAACATGTTGAGGGAGACATTTATCATATGAAGGTAAAAATACTACGTGCACATGTATTATTAATTTTTACTAAAAAAGGGAAATTAATTTAGTGTGAGAATCCACCTCACATCTAGTTTCCTACTCTCAAGGAGAAGTTGAAAATCTCATGGATGGTTGAGATATTTTCTCAAGCCAATATCCTAATTTTA
>SNQJ01S0010442.1:39872-66345 GCA_010110895.2 Picea sitchensis
CTGTAGACGAAGGCACTCTAAAAAATCAAGAAAAACAAGACGCAGGGTGACTATATTCAATACATTTTATTTGTGCAACAACTAGTTATATTTCTTGTTTTCTTACGAGGCAATTCTTATCTGGGTTCCTTTATTTATTTTTTGTAAATAAAAAGAGAGGAATTTCCTATTATTTAACTTTTAGAGTAAAAAAAAAATCCACATGGCTACAGTCTTCCATCTGTTCTACCGAATTAAAGAAAAATAGAATAGGTGGTAGAATGTGATGTAATTATTCAAAATAAAAATCCACCATCTACCCTACCAAATGGAAACCAGAGCAAGTGGAAGATTCAAGTATTTGTCAAATTGTGATAAGCAACTAAGAAATATTATCAACTGAAAACAAGAGACAGAACTGTAAAACTGCATTATATCACTGTAAGGAGCCGAGTTGAGAGTGCTCATGGTAGCCAAATAAAGGAAATTACACATTTTCACCTAAAGGTGTGTCGCTCAGATCATCACTAAGGGGGTCATCCCTGGTTTGGAGCACGAAAGTCCTCGCGTAGGTTGGACAATGCTGGGATGTTGGTTCATTCGAGCAGGCTTCGTAGATCATGTCAATTCACTGGTGCATGAGGGTGTCCCAATGTATCTAGTCAGGCATCTAGTTTTGTAGCTCAAAGACTAGCACAAGATGCTCTGGATGGAATAAGGGTGGTGATACTTAGCAAAAATATGGTAGTGTTGAGAGTGGTGGAGGTTCCAAGAATGGGCCACCCTCCACCTTTGTGTCTAATATAGTTGTCACCTCGCCTGAGTCCACCGGAGACGCTTCCATAGCCTCAACCACCTTGAGCTCCTCCACTGCAGAGTCCTTGGTCTTAATTGTGTCTGCAGATTCGAAATTGAGGAATTCCTCTTGAATTATACAAGTGGCCTCTTACCTATCTTCTTGTGCTTGTCTAGACAATGGTTGGGGCACTTGTGCTTGTTAGAATATGGCTGGGGGGTTTCCAATTATCCAGCACTATGAAGAGGAGGGATTCCAGAGGAAACTAGATAGGTCCCTATGGAATAACCTCCTCAACATAGGCTATTGGTGGCATTATGGGATTCTCCCATTACTGAGTTCGGGCAATGGACAGGTCGTGCTCCAATATCTACACCCTCTACTATCTAGCAACAAAACTATACCAGGTAGGGCCACGCTGCAACATGCCTCTTTCCCTTGGCATGGTGGGGTCAGAAAGGTTTCTAATGCACAGGGAGAAAGCAATAAGAGTTGACTGGATGCATATCTAGTGCTCAGAGTGGCCGAGTTGATGGAGTGCAAAGGTGAAATGGAGCGAACCTCATCCGAGCAGAAGGATAATGCTAAGTCTCGACATGACTTATGTGCCAAGCTTCCCACTATCATTACACCTTGTGGCCACTATTATTATCATGCGAGAGAGCTATCCTACCCTTCTTGTCAGGAAGTAATGGCCTCCCTCCATTTAATAGTGAGGTGAAGGGTGTCGACCTACGATATTAATGGCTTGGGTCTGGGGCAGGCTACGTGGCCTCTCGTTGCAATGTGGCACCCCATCTGAGATTGGATAATATTTCCTAGATAAGTCCAAGCAATGGTATGAAATCTTGGATCAAGGAGAGGTTCTCACGTTCCATTGAATCAACTCCACCGTGGAAGCCATGCTTCATTTTTCAGAAAATAAACTACTTTGTTTTCTTCTCTTTTCACATGTGAGGGGATGAGGGTGATATTAGGCTATAAGAGGGATCCAAAATCTTCCAACAATCTTGAGAGTCTCCAACTGGGAGAGACCTCTAGGGGGTGTGACCCATGAATGATTTTGGTAATGAGATGGATGATGATATGGGAATCCCCCTCCACTATGATATTATTTAATTCATGGTTCATTTATAACTTGATTCCTCTGAGAAGGATCCAGAGATCAACAACATTATTTGTATTGAATCTGAGATAGCTTGTTGCATAATAGAGAATTTTCCCTTCTGCATTTTAGAGGACCGTCCCAAATCATCTCAAACCTAGATTCCCTTTTGACGTGACATCAAATTTTAATTTAATGAAACCAGTGGGTGGGGGGGCAGCAAGTGCTTGGGCTGGTGGTTTTTATAGTGACCCCATTGCTTTGTCTTTCACTAGTAAGATTGAGATGTCAGGTCTGAAGGATGTGAATTTCGCCTGGATTACATTTTAGGTCCTCTTGGGACCATTGCGCACTCTTAATCATTTCTCGAATCAAGTTCATAATTCTTTCCCACGTTGAGCTAGGGGGGGAGGTAGTTGAGAAGAAAATCCTTTTGTTTCTTTCCTTCCAGATTTTCCACATGGTGAAGCTAGGTAGAAGATGCCAAGTGAGATCTAATATTGGGTTTTGATAGGAAATCGAGTCCCAAGTTTCCATTGTTCTTATTATACTAGCCCGATTTCTGTTGGAGCGACGCATTATTTGTGTCCCCATATCCCAAATTATCTCACTGTAGATGCAATGGTTGAAAATATGCTCCATTGTTTCTTCCTGTTGCTGATAGAGGGGGCATATTGAGGGGCCTATGAAACCTCATTTCCAAAGATTTTCCCAAGTGAGAATGGGATTTTGGACGGTAATCCATAAGAAGATGGAAACCTTTGGCCATAATTTTGGGTTCCAGATCTTTCCCAAGATGCGTTCCTTTGGTTTCTCCTGATAATTGTCTTGTAAGTAGTAAGATTATTTGACTGAGAATTTTCCTACTGTGGAGTTCCCCCATATGAGTATATCTAGGCCTTCCTTGATGTAAATTTTTCGTTGATTTGCACAATCTTTCCAGGCTCGTAGATCTAGCTCTATTTGAAGGTAAAGTTCATGAGGTCCAATCCTCCAATTGTGTCATGGTTGGTGCCTATCATTCGCTATCCATAGATCCTTCACTAACCGAGAGTCCCCAGAATGCATTTGTTGACGTAGGGGGATGAGGTCCTCAAGAGTGGTTAGAGGTGGTTGTTTTTTCCATGAGTCTTACCAGAACTGGGAGTCTTCACCATTTCAAATCTCCCATAAAACATGCTTCTGAATGAGAATTCGATTGTTCCAAGTCATGTTCTAGATATTGGATCCCTGAATCTGATCATTGAATCCGATTAGCATCTCTTCTTTGGTGGTGGGATCATATTTCATTTTCCATATTTTTTTCCAGAGTTTTGTGGGGTGCTTGAGCCAACGACACCATAGTTCCCCCCCATGACTTGATTTAGTTTTCCTGGGTCCCAAATCCATAGAACCCCTAAGGATTTAGGATTGCAGATTTTGTCCCAACCTACTAATGCCCATTTCTTTTTTGGGTGATGCTCGTGCCATCGGAAGCTACGTTGGATGTTCATAATGGCCCTGATGATGGATTGAGGAGCTGCTAGAGCAGTAAAGAGGTAGGTTGGAAATTCTTGAAGAACAAATTTTAAAAGCACCAACCTAGCTACAAGATCAAGATATCTAAAGGTATAGTTGTTGTATCTGTTGGAGATGGAGAGTAGTAGGTTTTCCTAGGAGATATTACGATCAGTCGCTCCTGTGAGTGGGACACATAGATAATTGGATGAAAGGGAGATCTTGGGGATGCCCAGGATATGAGAGATATGATTTTGGATAGCCACTGGGGTATTGAATAATTAGAGTTGTGATTTTTCAAGGTTTAAGGCCATTATTGAAGAGTCAGGAAAATTTGTGAGGATGGAATTGAGCTTATTGGCTTCCTGTGCCATTAGAGTGTTCAAGAGAAGAGTGTCATTGAAAAAATAGCCATGAGAGGGGGTTGGTTGAATATTGTGCAAGTTTATACCTTTAAAGGGGCCTTCCACCATAGAGGCCTTGAGTTAGCATCCTAGTCCCTCCGCCATTATGAGAAAGAGAAAGGGGGAGAGGGTGTCCCTATTGAGGAAAAGATATGCAATGATCTTACTCAAGCATTTTTAGATTATGCTTGGCTAAAGAAAAATAGGTTGGAATGTCACCCTATGGTTATATCCCTCACAAATAATATCCTAACTCACAAGTATTGATTACAAGTGCTTAGGCTAGTATTTTTATAAATAAAAGTCTGTTAGAAAATTCATTATTAATATGATTTTCATAATCTAACAGTTGTTGAAATAAATGTAGAGACATAAGTAAATACACCAATATAATAATCAAGACAGATGAGACAAAGAAATCATGTATTTCGTTCCAATTCATCAAAGAGTCATTCTATTTACAAAATTTCATGAAGAAGTTTTGGACCAAGGTCAAACTTAGACGTCCCCGATGAAACATACAAAAGGACCTTTGACACAAAATCAAAATTGAACTCTAAAATTTGGATCAACTTGCCACAGATTTTTTCCCACTCAACTCTGCACAATAGCCTTTGTCAGTCATGAAAACTAATTCACAAACAGACAAGTCTACATAGACTATCAAAGATAGATCAATACCTCTAAAAAACAAGTGTTTGAATGATGCAATTCATCCCTAAATATTGTTGTTTACAATAAGACCCTGATATCATAAAAAATAATTAGGATTGTGATCAATTAAGGAATGAATGAAAATTGAAATATCTCAACACAACTCAAAGAGAAAACCTTAGTATGCTTCTCCTTCTATGCCTCCCTTTGTTCCTCCTTTTCCTTTTTCCTTTAAGCAAATTAGAATTGGTTGAAGTAGTTGAACCACCTCATTAGTTAAGTTAATTAAAAACTCATCCAACTTTTTAATTAGGGGGAAAAGTAATAATCATAATAAGGGTTATAAATAAATAATAACTAGTAGGTGGGACCCCTTGTGACTCCCTTTAGTTCTTAACAATCATAACATAACTAGTTAATTAAAAAAATACCCCTGCTTGTGACTCCCATCATCACATTCATATTTGACCATTTATCTCATCCATATTTGAAATTATTTTCAAAAATATGTTACTCATATATCCAAAAGAAAACATGTTGTCCAAAAAAACTTCTGAAATTAAATGTTATCAACAATAAATAAAATAAAACTCAAAAACCATATTTTCCACTCTGAGATGCAATCCTTCCTTGATTGTTGTTTTCACCCTTTTATTTCTCTGAATTTGCCTTTGGTTGCGCTGAGATTTTAGGCCTAATCTTGCTGATCACATGAGAACAAGCATCCCTCAAATGCATCCGGGAAGACAAATATTTATTAGAGCCATTGGAGGGTGAGGAAGGGGCAACTGTGGCTTTTTCTTTATCAAGGCCATGGTGGGACTTGGTTTTCAATCTTTTGCAAGTATGGGAGGATTGTACTAGTGAGTGGGTATGGGATGCTTGGACAATTTGATTGTTAGGCGGGGGTGCAGGTAAGGATAAATTGGTCTAGCCACGATGTTTGGAAACTGTCAGGTGGACAATCTCTTGCAATCCATCATTTTCAAGAACCTCTAGTTGCAATGAGATATGAGGGGGCAAAAGAATACCAGGGGCTTATGGAGATTGGAAGGGATGCCTTTTAGGCCTAGGTTGGACCACTCCTTGCCCATTCCAATTGAAAAATACAGCTTGAAATAATTGGCCTAACTCTTATGAATCAACATCAAAGTGTATGGAGAATATTGGCCTTCTTAGGCCTCTGTTCCAATTACCTCTCCCTCGTTTACCTCTGCCATGGCTACCTCGGCTGAAAAAGATCATTCTTGCATACATGATTGATTAGCAAATAGTTCCTTTACAACCATACATGGAAAATCTTTAAAAATATGAAATAGACTTTGGCTCAAAAACATATCTGACTCATGCAAACCAATCCATATAAATTGTTTAACTATTTTCAATGAGAAGGGGGTGAACAAAAGGTTATGGGATATGTGAGGGGTTTGTATTGAGCGAAAACTGATAAAATGAGGGGGGAAATGAAACATGGTTACTACTCACAGACAACACACAATCAACTGTAATGTAGACCAAATACCATGTCATTGTAATCCATCCTAGAAACTATGATTTCAAACTATTACAATATAGAATTCTCTTACTGTAATTAATTTCTAGGAACAGGGAGGAAAATATGGATACGGGAAGGTGAGGGGATTTTAATTAGCGAAAAGTGAAAATAATGGTAGGGAAAGAGAGCAGATATTGTTCATAAAATTAATTAAGTAATCCATGAAACTATTATATACCAAACGCAAAAGGTCCAACGCCAACCAAATAATCATTGTGATCAAATGATCAACTACTATGTATAATCAATTATGTGCATTAACTGGATCACTGTTTGTAATCAAATATTTAACACAGTGTCATGAAAAGAAGAAAATATGCATTCCACAACAACCTGTAGAGGAGTATTGTTTCTTCTCATTTATCAATTTAATATTTTTAAAACAATTCCCAAATGAAAAAAAAACACTTATTTCCACTTCGTTCGATGTCAACTCATCAACCACTGCCCACAAATTATCTCAATCATCAAATACAGACACAAAAATTGTGCTCGATTTCGTCCTTTAATTCATTTAATAATTAAATTTTAATGAGATTATAATATTATAGAACTTGTGTCTATATATGCTATGATGCATGATGCTCATCAATGCACATGATGGACAACCAAATACAACCATCAATATTTATATTGCAAAGATCCTGACTTGTAATTTAAACACACATACAACAATCACCATTCAACTCATACCATGATTTGGAATACACAAACTATTCGACAAAATACAAGAGAATTTTTGTGACTGTACAGGTCCAATCAATCTAAATCTAAACATCCACAATGTTGGGCTATCAATCCAATACAACGAAGCAACAATAGTATGATCGATCTCATCACACAAATTGATCAATTTGCAACAAAACCATATTGTTTTAAAACTCGTGACCCTCTCTGATGGCGCAATCAAATAATATCCATAACATATACAGTGGATGGCCATGCCATAATTACCACGATTGCAATATTCCCATTTTTCAATTTAAAACACACAGTCACATCAATGATTAAATCAACCTAACATGTTGTATGAAGGCCACACATACCCATGTATTACGCATGAATCATTGCTATGACTTAATCAATTAAAACTAATGTTGGGTTAGCAATTCAATAATCACAATATAAAAGACAACAATTGTGCAATCTCATTTCTCCAATCAACCAATTAACCATACTAAGATTATCAATTTGACTGTTATAATAACCAATTGTAGTGACTAAAAACAAATAACCAAAACCACTATCAACATAATCAACATAGATGAGCCAACGATAGAACACTATTGACGATGCATCACCAACCCATAACAATGAATAACATACTTGACTAGACATAATGGTTCCCTCTATCAAACCGAGCTTGAGAAGTAAAGGGTTTTCTCTGTGGATCAATATGGGGAGACTAGAGTTGACCCCCCCAACATTGGGTAAGAACTCTCGAGACCAATGGTGCACACACAGGGTATACCACCAATAACTTCACAGACAGCATGACAAATCTCGTGATGGGAGAGACTATGAACATAGGAGAAAGGCTTCATTTTGGTCCTATAAAAATACTTAGAACACGTAGGGTATAACCCTCATGGTTTTCCCAATCAACTGAAGAATGTTGAGATAAAACAAAGACGAGAAATAACAATCAACCTTAAGCAATCCCTTTGGCATAACGACTATCACAACCCCTCATGCAAACACCAGTGACATGAACAAACCCATACCCAAGTGAACGATACGTAGTGACACAAGGTGTTTCAAACCCAACAAACCCCGTAAAAGCAGACGACTGGGCACAAGGATAGAAAGCGTGGAGACAGATAGCCAATCTGGACCAAATGAAAGCCCTTCAAATAAGAACAATAAGGATGACAGAGAGCCTTCATGGCTTCTAAACTTACAATGATCAATGAAACTATAACTTCAAAAATTATTGCAATGAAACCACACCAACCATTCATTCCAGAAAATATCACAAATTTACACAGTTTCCAGACTTAAGGAGAGAAAAAACCCATACATCACCGAGACAATATCTATTTCATAACTAGAGTGGGTTCATGGGTGGAGAAAATACATACATGTAACCATGAAAACCTTAAAAAGTGAGCTTGGTCGAACAATTCTTTCTTTGCCTGAAAATCAGAGCTTAACCAAAACGAACCAAATTGAACAATAGCCAAGGTGAAAACCAGTGGAAGGGGTATGGAGTTATGTGAGGTAATTGTGTGTCACCTCCATCCTCCAGTCATTCAATTCCTAAGTACATGCCAGCCACTAATCCATTAATTCATTCAATTAAACCATGTATCAAAACCAACATCCACTAATTTCCAAGAGCGCCACCCCATGTCACATTAACCATTGCCAACCATACTATAATTCATATCACATAATATCCATATAACTCAATAAATCATATAGCCACTAACCCCGTTAGCTAGGACTAACAATCATCCTTTTAATTCCAATGCATATAGTGTAGCATATTAGTATAGTCTAGTTTCTTGTTTTTGCACTTTGTTATACTTCTTTTATCTCTTTTCAACTACTTTTATATATTATTACTAGCATGTCTCTTATGTAGATGTCACAGTAATGAATCCAAGAACAGATAGTAAGGGTAACAATGGATAATATAGGCCATCGTAACATGAAATTAGAGCATACATAACATGCCTTATCCATCATTCATTTGTCGCAATTATAACCAACACATAATAGACCTTATCCATCGTCAATAAAACCAAGATTTCATCAATCATGTAGAACTTTGTAGCAGTGTCGAACAACAACATAACATGAAATAAGAACAAGATCTGATCTCCCAATCTACAAGGGGGTCCCACCTACTAGTATTATATATCGTGTTAGCTTATAATAATAGGATTTAGCAATACTTTGCGAGAAAAAACCTCGTTGCAATTTTAATCGTCAACAAACTGGTGACTCCACAGGGAATTTTTTTTTCAACATATTTAGAACACAAAACTCATGTTTTCATAGACCAAGAACAACAGATCAAGATATATAACCAGGAAGATTATGCAACAGAGGGAAGTGAGCATATTTAATGGAAAAATGACTGGGAATTTGGGAATAACTCATGAAAAGTGTTAAGTATGAGGGGTTTTACCACTGTATGCATAATCGTTCAACTGGGATCGACCCTTAACTTCAAGGAGAAAATTTATGGACTTGTTCTCTTAAATTCTCAAATGGGTGAAGATAAGGAAAGAAAAAGCGGGAAACAACCCAAAATTTTCTAGACAACAGTGGAATCGGATAACAAATTCAAGGTTGCTTTCAAAGGAAACATCGTAACAACTATGTAATCTTAATTGTTATTGTCTAACACTACCTTACAGGAGTGCCACTGTGTCATAACTGATCCAACATCTTATTTTCGAACAAATCAACTAAAAGATGGTAAGCAACAAAATCATGACAGAAATAAGACTACAAAAAGTAGAACAACAGAAATAAAATGATCGAATGTAAAAGCATAAGGAAATGTTTTAAAACAAAAAGAAGAATTCAAACTTACTGTAAAAGAAGAAAAGTAAATAGTGAAAAATTGGAAGCATAACTAAGTTAATAGTATACAGAAAATCCAAACAGCATTAGCATTTTTCACATTGGTCCCACGTAATGTTTCAAGTGAGAACAATTAGTACTGTAGGAAAACAATGTCTCTTCTAAATACTTTAGAATGCAAGAGTTAGTATCAAAATCAATTTTGAATGGACCCAGAAATAACACTTGGAACTATGAGGTAATAATCATCCCTTTAACATGTACAATCAGATCATCAAGATATATATGAATATTGATCAATTCGTCTAGAGTTGTCCGTATAGGTATTTTAAGAGAGATACCTTCATCAGGTAAGACAAAAAGTAGGCATTTATAATTCATGGTACCACAAATGGTGATAAGAGTGGTTTTGTGAGCATATGCCCCTTTTCCCTTGATTTTACTGTAACCTAAGAAGTTGTCAAGTAAGGGCCTCATCTGTGACCTTACAACCTGTTGCAAAATCATTTTCATTCTAGGAGGAGGAAAAGGATTTCTCATAATACTCTGACTGGAAGTGAGAAAATTAATGCAGGTTCTAACATGATCAGTGGTCTTCGGAATAGGTACCCAATTGGAAACCCATAGGGTAGACTGGAAAAATGATCCCAACCCTTAAGAAATTTTCCAACTCCCTTTGAAAAGTTGATTTAAATGCAGAGTTAATAGGTTTTAGTTTATTTCTAACTGGTTTCATGCCTTCCTTGATGGGGAAAGCATGTTGAATAAGACCAGGATCAAAACCACGAAGATCCTCATAAGACCAAAAAAAAACATCTTGAAATCTACCAAGTAGCTTGGCCAACTTCATTTCTTCTTTATCAGAACATTGGACACTTATTTTAACATTCTTTGGAGATTCAAGTGCCCCAATGTTCAAGGAGATGGTTTCACCCACCTTCCTTCTTGACTCATCTTCTTTATGTTTCTCTTTATTTCCTGCATCACTCAATAAAAATGAACTTTCTAGAGGAGTCAGGACCTTAGGAATCTTGTTGTCTTCTATGGATATAATTTCCTTGGGATTAAGAGGTTCATCTTGAATGAAATCACAAATGTTCTGATCGTTAGGGAGGGCCTGCCAAGATTCTATATTGTCAGGGATATGTGGACGATATAGAGATTGAAAATCACAATCAAGTCTATGTGGTAGAAGGTGTCGATTAGGAGAGGCTGCAAAAACAGCTAACCGATTAGCCATTGAGTTTAACTCCCTCTTAACATGAGTGATGTTGAAATATAAAAGGCTCGAGATAAGCGCCCAAATAGTTTGGGTGTATCGTTTCATCAACTTGTTGCTAGGAGAGTAAATTTTACGTACAAGGTTCACAACAAGCTCGGAATCCCCAAAAACTAAAAGGCGATCACAACCAATATTATATGCATTCTCAATGCCTAATAATAAGATTCTAATTTAGTGACATTGTCAGTGAAGGAAAACTCCAACCTATAAGAAAAGTTATGGATTTTTCCTACAAGGGAAATCAAGATAATTCCAGCTTCGTTACCTTCATTAGAGAATGAACCATCAAAGTGCATGTGCCACATACCATCATCTAAATCAAATTGTTCCAAGGAAATGTTATCCTCCTCAACAAAGATGGAATACAGTCCTAGGTCCTCTTCGATATAGTTTACATTAGGCTATGGGGCATTCTCTATGTACGGTGATATCCTTCCCTCTCTAAGGACTATAATGTTCTTACCATTCTGAGGAATAGATAAATGTGTTCCGTCGAGTGAGAGGTATCCACCCGTTAATGCTTTCCAATCTCTTCCCAATATGATTGAATAATTTCTTACTGGCACATCAAATACTTGAATACTAAAGGTTGTCCTTATTTCAGGGTGTGTGCACAAAACTAAGGTTACATATTTAGTCTCACCTATGGTTGTTTGTTGTAGGATATGATAGGAGAGCATGCTTCTAGCGTTTTCATTTGTACAAGACAAGCCTAGCTCTTCCATAATAATATTCGACATCACACTTGGGCCCGAACCACCATCAATGAGGCAACAATGGGTGATCTTATCCATAATATTTACAGTAATATAAAAAGGGGGATTTTGTAAAGGGTATCTGAAGTTATGTACAACTACTTTATTTACATACAAATCCTCTTCATTTACCTCTTCAAAAATATTGCCTACAACAAAATATTTTCCCTCCATGAATTGTTTCAAATGCATCTGTTGTTCAGGGATGACAACCATGTCCAAAAGGGTTGCATCTGCTTTGATGTTTGCCAAATGATTCAATATATTGTACTTGGAAGAGGGGAGAGAGGAAGTGGTTCCTTGATTGTTAGGAACCTTAGGAACTTGAATAGTAGCAGTAGGTGAGGATGAGCTCGGGTTGGAAGAATTGTAGGGAGGATAAAAATTTCCCTTATGAGCATAGGCTTTGTTCCTAGTGTTGATGATCATGATATCTTCTAGCTTTGCAAAATCTAGGACAACAATAGTAGTTTTTGTCATTTTACCAAAGATCTTATCTCTGGCACTCTAACTTACCTCACATGTGGCTTCCTCGTTGTGTTCCTCGTAGAAATTACACCAACTTCAAGGCAATATCGCTTTAGACTGAAAATTATTTTCAATCGGGTTTCTAAAGAGGGGTGCAGAAGACGATGAAGCTTCAGGGGTGAGAGGTGACATAGTCCCTTTTTGCTCGAATGTTATCATATGATTATTCATGTCTTGTACTAGATGTAAGAGGGAAGACATGTCTATCTGTTTAACTGATTCTAACCGAGGAAGACATGTTATTTCAAGTTGTTCTTCATACTCTAAAAACGTATGTAGAGTGGAACCAAGATTATCAATGGATTTTTCCTCAATCCTATGATGGTAGGGGGAAGGTAATTCATAGTAGTAATGCATGAAAGTGGCTTGGTTCTGAGGTCAAATGAGTTCAAGGATATGATTGTATAACTTAGTGAAACGTAAGTTGAAGGACTTGATGGTTTCACCATCCTTATAGGCAATGTTATTGTATTCCTGTAACTTCTTGGCTGGGCCTTCAGATTTCCCATAAGTGGATATGAGCTAGTAGATTAAATCCTCCCAAGTAGACAAAATATTAGGAGGAAGGTCAAATAAATCAGTCGCATCCTTTCCCTCTGAGGAATTGATGAATAAGCACATGCAAGTATCATTGTCATTGGCTCCTATGTTGTGACAAGCATTAGAAAATGCCACCAGGTGTTCATTTGTAGTGACAGTCTTATTTCCCGAAAACCTAGGGAGATTTTCTTTGAATTTAGAAAGTGGATGAGTAGCAAGTGCTAGGTTAAGAGGAGAGGACACATTCCACAGTGTGGTTGTGGCATCTTCTTCAAACTGAAAATCCTATACTTTTTAATGACTTTGGTGGGGTTTGTGGTAGATTGTACAGGGATATGGTGGCTATATAAGCTACCAATCACTGAAAAATATGAATACTGAGAAGAGGAATCACTTCTTGTACCACCAGAGACACCACTATATGTCATCCTGTGGATGATAGATGAGGGAAAGAAAGACAAACCTGGAGAAACAGACAAATTTATCCTTAGAGCACTTTGTTGGGTAGATAACACAATGTTCCTTCTTCCTATTTCAGCAATAGGATTAATTTTGGTTGATAGGCCTCTTCTTCTTCTAGAGACACGAGAGTCTAAATACATGAAAGAAAATTCAAAACTGAAGAAACAAGAAGTTTATTGTTGATTTCTACACTATCTACATCTAGCTTCCAATCGCTCTTCAACACTACTATCTCGTTCAATTGTTTCCCATGAATGATTAAGCTTAGCGTGGGTATTGGCAGTGTCTAAAATAGTGTTAAACAAGTTAAAAGAAATGTTGGTTTGATCTTGAAGACTGGGATCAATATCGTGTTTCCTTGAAACAAGCACAGTCATTAAGAAATAAAACAATCAAAGAATCAATATTAGAAAATAATATGTACTCGATGATAATCAAGTATAAAAATTAACCAGAGAGATATTGAAGATCTCCCCAGTATGGTCGCCAAATAAATGTTGAGGAAAAGATATGCAATGATATTACTCAAGCATTTTCATATTCTGCTTGGCTAAAGAAAAATAGACGGGAATGTCACCCTATGTTTATAGACCTCAAAAATAATATACTAACTCACAAGTATTGATTACAAGTTCTTAGACTAGTCTTTTTATAAATAAAAGCTTGCTGGAAAATTCATTATTAATATAATTTTCTAAATATAACAGTTGCTGAAATAAATGTAGAGACAAAAGTAAAGACACCAAGATGATAATGAAGACAGATGAGACATAGAGAAATCATTTATTTCATTCAAATTCATCAAATATTCATTCTCTTTACAAAATTTCATGAAGAAGTTTTAGACCAAGGTCAAACTTAGACGTCCCCGATGAAACATACAAAAGGACCTCTGACAGAAAATCAAAACTGAACTCTAAAATATGGATCAACTTGCCACATATTTCTTCCCACTTGAATCTGCACAATAGCCTTTGTCAGTCATGAAAACTAATTCACAAACAAACAAGTCTACACAGACTATCAAAGATAGATCAACACTTCTAAAAAACAAGTTTCTGAATGATGTAAATCAACCCTGAATATTGTTGTCTACAATAAGACCCTGCTATCATAAAAAATAATTAGGCTTGTGATCAATTAAGGAATGAATGAAAAATGAACTATCTCAACACAACTCAAAGAGAAAACCTTAGTATGCTTCTCCTTCTATGCCTCCCTTTGTTCCTACCTTTCCTTTTTCCTTTAAGCAAATTAGAATTGGTTGAAGTAGTTGAACCACCTCATTAGTTAAGTTAATTAAAAACTCAACCAACTTTATAGTTAGGGGGGGAAGTAATAATCATAATAAAGGTTATAAATGAATAATAACTAGTAGGTGGTACCCCTTGTGACTCCCTATAGTTATTAACAATCATAACATAACTAGTTAATTAAACAAAACACCCCCCCTTGTGACTCCCATCATCACATTCATATTTGAAAATTTATCTCATTCATATTTGAAATTATTTTCAAAAATATGTTACTCATATATCCAAAGAAAACATGTTGTCCAAAAAAACTTCTGAAGTCAACGATCCAAAGAAAACATGTTGTCCAAAAAACTTCTAAGTCAGCGTTATCAATAATAATAAAATAAAACCTTAAAAAAAAACCATATTTTCCACTCCTCTGATATGCAATCCTTCCTTCATTGTTGTTGTCACCCTTTGATTTTCCTCAATTTTAGCCTCTATTAGGTTTGATCTTAGGCCTAATCTCAATTCCATCACATGAGAAAAATCGCCCCTCAAATTCACATCTGGGAAGACACAGATTAATCAGAGTCATTGAGGGTGAGGAGCAAGAATGGCTTTCCTTTGTTTCCAAGTAGTGGGCCTCTAATTTTCAATTTTTATTAGCATGGGATATCAGACCCTAGAGGGTAGGGGCTGCTTGGACAATATTATTGTTAAGCGAGGGAGTAGGTATGATAAATTGGGCCAGCCACAGTGTTGGGAGACTGTTTGGTGGAAAATCTCTTGCCATCCATCATTTTGGGGAACCCCTGGTTGCAATGAGACATAAGAGGGCACAGAAATACCAGGCTTGTGAGATTAAAGGAGGCTCTCATGATAGATTGGAATTACCCCTTGCCCAACTTAATTGAAGAATCCAGCCTGAAATAACTGGCAATTCTTGTGATTCAACATCAAAGTGTATGGAGAATCTTAACCTTAAATTTCCTGTTCACTCACTTCCTTTGTTTCCTCCACCATGGCTACCTCAGCTGAAAAAACTTATTCCTACATGCATGATTGATTATAAAATATTTCCTTTACAACCATACATGACAACTCTTTAAAAATATGAAATAGACTTTAGCTCAACAACATATCAGACTCATGCAATCCAATCCATATAAATTGTTTAAATGTTGTCAATGAGCAGCGGGTGATCAAAAGGCTTTGGGATATGTGAGGGGTTTATATTGAGAGAAAAATGATAAAATGACGGGGGGAAATAAACATGGTTACTTCTCACAGACAACACACAATCAACCGTAATGTAGACCAGTGAACATGACGTTGTAATCCATCCTAGAAACTGTGATTTCAAACTATTACAATACAAAATTCTCTTATTGTAATTAAATTCTAGGAACAGGGAGTGAAAAATGGATATGGGAAGGTGAGGGGATTGTAATTAGTGAAAAGTGAAAATAGTGGTAGGGAAAGAGAGTAGATATTGTTCATAAAATTCATTAAGTAATCCATAAAACCATTATATACCAAACGCAAAAGGTCCAACTCCAACCAAATAATCATTGTGATCAAATGATCAACTACTGTGTATAATCAATTATGTGCATTAACTGGCTCACTGTTCGTAATCAAATATTTAACACAGTGTCATCAAAACAAGACAGTATGCATTCCACAACAACCTGTAGAGGAGTTTTGTTTCTTCTCATTTATCCATCTAATATTTTAAAAAAATTCTCTTATGAAAAAACATACACTTATTTCCACTCTATTCAACATCAACTCATCAACCACTTCCCACAAATTATTTCAATCATCAAATATAGACACAAAAATCATGCTCGATTTTGTCCTTTAATTCATTTGATAATTAAATTGTAATGAGATTATAATGTCACAGAACATGTGCCTATGTATGCTACGATGCATGATAGTCATCAACACACATAACGGACAACCAAATACAACCATCAATATTTTAATTTCAAAGATCTTGACTTGTCATTTAAACATAGAGACAACAATCACCATTCAACTCATACTATGTTGTGGAATACACAGACTATTCGACAAAACACAAGAGCATTTTTGTGACTGTACAGGTCCAATCACTCTGAATCTAAACATGCACAATGTTAGGCTATCAATCCAATACAATGAAGAAGCAACAGTATGCCTGAGATCATCACACAAATTGTTCAATTTGCAACAAAACCATATTGTTTTAAAACATGTGACCCTCTTTGATGGTGCAAGCAAATAATATCCATAGCATATACAGTGGATGGCCATGCCATAATTACCGTGATTGAAATACTCCAATTTTTCAATTTAAAATACACATTCATAGCAATCATTAAATCAACCTAACATGTTGTAGGAAGGCCACACATACCCACGTATTACACACGAAGCATTGTTGTGACTTAATCAATTAAAACTAATGTTGGGTTAACAATTCAATAATATCAATATAAAAGATAACGACTGTGGAATCTCATTTATCCAATCAACCAATTAACCATGCTAAGATTATCAATTTGACTTTTATAATAACCAATTGTAGTGACTAAAAACAAATAACCAAAACCACTGTCAACAAAATCAACAGAGACGAGCCAACGATAGAACACCGTCGACGATGCATCACCAACCCATAAAAATGAACAACATACCCTACCGTACATAATCGTTCCCTCTATCAAACTGGGCTTGATAAGTAAAGGGTTTTCTCTATGGAACAATACGGGGAGACTAGAGTCGACCCCCCCAACATCAGGTGAGAACCCCCGAGACCAACGGTGCACACACAAGTTATACCAACAATAAATTCATAGACATGGTGACAAATCCCATGATGAGAGAGACTATGAATAGAGGAGCAAGGCTTCATTTTGGTCTTGTAACAATACTTAGAACACGTAGAGTATAACCCTCGTGGCTTTCCCAATAAACTGAAGAATGCTGAGATAAAACAGAGCCGAGAATATCAATCAACTTTAAGCAATCCCTTTCGCATAATGGCTATCACAACCCCCTGCACAAACACTAGTAACATGAACGAACCCATACCCAAGTGAACGATACGCAGTGACACAAGGTGTTTCAAACCGAACAAACCCCATAACAGCAGACAACTTGGCATGGTGATAGAAAGCATGGAGACAAACAACCAATCTAGACAGAATGAAAACCCTTAAACCAAGACCAATAAGGATGACAGAGATCCTTTGTGGCTTCTAAACACAGAATGATCAATGAAACTGTAACTTCAAACATTATTGCAATGAAAACACACCAACTGTTCATTCTAGAAAAATATCACAAATTTACACAGTTGCCAGACTTAAGGAGAGCATAGACCCATACATGACCGATTTCATAACCAGATTGGGTTCATGGATGGCGAAACGACATACTTGTAACCAAGAAAACCTTAAAATGTGAGCTTGGTCGAACAGTTCTTCCTCTGCTTGAAAATTGGAGCTTAACCAAAACGAACAAAATTGAACAATAGCCAAGGTGACGGTCAATGGAAGGGGTATGGTGTGACGTGCAATAAATTCACGCCACCTCCATCCTCCATCCATTCAATTCCTAAGTACACGCCAGCCCACTAATTCATTAATTCATTCAATTAAACCATGTATCAAAACCAACATCCACTAATTGCGAAGAGCACGACCCCATGTCACATTATCCACTGCCAACCATACTATAACGTATATCACATAATATCCATATAACTCAATAAATCATATAGCCACTAACCCCGTTAGCTAGGACTAACAATCATCCTTTTAATTCCAATGCATATAGTGTAGCATATTAGTATAGTCTAGTTTTTTGTTTTTGCACTTTGTTATATTTCTTTTATCTCTTTTCAACTGCTCTTATATATTGTTACTAACATGTCTCCTATGCAGGTGTCACAGTAATGAATCCAAGAATAGATAGCAAGGGTAACAATGGATAACATAGGTCATCGTAACATGAAATTAGAGCCTTCTTAACATTCCTTATCCATCATTCATTTGTCGCAATTAGAACCAACACATAATATACCTTATCCATTGCCAATACAACCAATATTTCATCAATCATTTAGAACTCTGTAGCAGTTTCTAACAACATCATAACATGAAATAAGAACCAGATCTGATCTCCCAATCTACAAGGGGGTCCCATCTACTAGTATTATATATATTGTTAGCTTATAATAATAGGATTTAGCAATACTTTGCGGGAAAAATCCTCGTTGCGATTTTAATGATCAACAATCCCCTTGTTGGATGCCTTTGGTGGGAAAGAAGGGTTGGGAAGGAACTCCATTAACTAGGATAGAGAAGAAGGCTGAGGAAGTGGGTCTCATGATCTAGGCTACCCAGTGACTGTCAAATCCAAAGGATTCGAGGAGGGAGCGCATGTATTTCCAACTGAAGCTATCAAAATATTTAGAGACGTCAATTTTGATGAGCATACCTAGAGTCTTGGTTTTTTTCACTAAGTGGATGACCTCGTTAGCTAGGATGACGTTGTCCATGATTTTCCTACCTTCCACATAGCCCTCCTTCTCTTTGGATATAATGAAAGGAAAAATTGGTTTGAGACACATGGAAATGATATTAGTGATAATTTTGTAGATGACGTTACAAAGGGCTATAAATCTGCATTGTTTGGGATGTGTGGCGCTTTCCTCCTTCGGGATGAGCGTGAGGAAGGTGGAATTGAAGGTTGAGAGGACTTTTCCCGAGGTTCTAGATTCCTCCACCACCTTCCATACTTCTTCTATGATCATTGGCCAACAGTAATGGAAGAAATTTGTCGTGAATCCATCTGGAATGGGAGCTTTACCTGGGGTCATTTCATTAACTACTTGATCCACCTCCTCTTGAGTGATGGGTCACGTCAGGGCTTCATTCTGTTTCTGAGTGGCTAGGGAGGGTATGTTCCTGGAGATTTTGCAGATCGTTGGAGTTTTGTCATCGATGGGATCTGTTAGAAGGTCTTTGTAGTAGTTGATCAGATCTTCTTCTATTCTTTTATGGTCCCTGATGGGATAACCTTGGGCATCCTCCATCTGGGTTATTATTTTGATGTATCTTCAGTGCACCATGGATTAATGAAACAATTTGGTGTTCTTTTTGCCTTCTTTGAGCCATTGTACCCTGGATTTATGTCTCCATAGTATTTCCTCCTGCTCATTTCTCTCTTCCAATTCTGCCTTGAGATCCTCCTCTTCCTTCATTAAGGTTGTCATTATGTCCCCCATTATGAAGTCATTTTGCAAGATTTCGAGGCACTGCTTGATTTATTTCATTCTTTGTAGGATGTTCCCAAAAACATTCCTATTACAACACTTTAGTTGTGACTTAAAGTTTTTGAGTCGATGCTGGAATTTGTACATGCAGGTACCATGGTGTATTTTTGTTTACTTCCTCCAGGATTCTGAAAGCTCTTGGAAGTCTCAGTGGGAGAGCCAAAATTTCTCAAATACGAAGGGCTTGAGTTTGGGCGTCGCCCCGACATCAAGACAAAGTGAAACAGGCCATTGGTTCAAGCCTTTTTCGGGAGGATGTTGGCCTCAATGGAGGGATCCTCCAACAATAGGGCTTCTTAAATTAGGAAGCAGTTTAATTGACAAGATACATGTTGATGTCCATATATGCGATTGGACCAGGTGAAAATGACATTCCTAGTTTCTATATCTACTAAATCCAGTTGGTCTATGATGGCCTGAAACTTACCACTGTCTTGATCAAGCCTCTTGGTTCCTCATGTGTTTTCCTCCAACACTAGGATGATGTTGAAATCGACTCCTAGCAACCAGTTGGGAGAGCTTAGTAGTGATTTGACGATGGTTATTCTCTTCAAGAATAACTCTTTGTCCTGGGTACTTTGAGGCTTGTATGCATTTTTATCTCGCCTTATTTGGTAGATTCTATGACTTTGAAGTGAGTCGTAATTGTACCCACTGTGGAAAGGGTTTGTCTATGATGATTGTTGTTGGATTCCACAAGATCTCCAGACTTCATGTTGCTCTATTGGAGTCCATATGAAGGGAGTCTCATCCTCTCCAGCAACGCCAAAATATATCTTGTACTTCTTCACCATCACATTTTGTCTCCTACAAAAGGAGAATGTGTAAATTCTCAACATGTATACAATCTCAAAGATTCCTCTACTTGGATCTTCCATTGAGCCCTTTGATATTCCATGTTATGATCTTCATCATGATGAGTTGGGAGGTGGATGGAGGTATCCCTCAGTGAGCCTTTGGATCTAGCCCAAGTTGAGCATGAATTTACCTACTTCCATGATGAGTTGTTGGGATGATTTGCATCCCCGTATTTTACTTTCCTGGGAGGTTCGTTTTAGCTCAATGGTTAGGTCTAAGGATATCCCTAGTCGCGAGGTAGAGCCTACAGTGGAGTCAATGAATACTTTGTGAAACTTTTTTATTTGTTCCACTCGGATGGTGTGAATATCCTTTTGGTTGAAGTCTTCCTCCAGTTTTTCAAGATCTATGTCTGCCAGATCTTGCTCATCAAGCTACATGAGAGTGTCCCCACTTTATTCTGGCTTATCCCCAAATGCCCTGCTATTGGGGCTTGTGTCTTAGTGGTCATCTTTTCCTGTTTCGGTTTGGTGCGTGGCTTTCCCTTTTTCCTTTTCCCGGATGTCTTTTTTGTGCAGATCTCCTACTTCCTTCTCCCCAGGGAGTTGATTAAGAATTTCATAGGAGTTTTTAGTGGGTATTTTCAGAGAATTGTCTTGATTCTACTTTCTGGGTGGGTTTCGTTTCCTTAAGCCATCCTATTTTTTCCCTCTCCTTCTTTAGGATTATGGGCATTTAAGGGGCAGTCTCAAAATAGGTGTCCATGCGCGTGACACTTCCTACAATAGAAGGGAATATGCTCATAGTCCATTGTTTGCTTCTAGTCTTCATCCTGTTATTCTAGGGTTAATGAGCTCGGTAAAGATTTTGAAATGTCCATGTAGTCACAGATCCAAGCGTAAAATGTGTATTTCCTTTGCTTTGTGGCATTCTTAGGATTTAACATATCGGCCCACAATATTTCCTATAGCCATTAATATTTCCTCCACCCGAAATTCCTATGGCAGGGAGTACAACCTTATCCAAACTGGAGCCATTATGAAATATTCCTTCTCTGGGTTGAAACGGTCCATATAGAATCGAAGAAATAGCTCGACTGAGTTGTAAATGGCCCATTATAAAAAAAAAGTGTCCTTGTCTTCCAGATTGTAAAGGATGATCGTGAAAAAACCCTTGGAGCTGAGATGTACTTCGTAATATCCCTTGGGGTTCCACCAATCCTTGATTCATCTCAAGAGATCTCGTTCTGAAGGCTAGACACCCAGGAACTTGATGATGAGGGCATGCTCCCACATGAACTGAGTGTGTTCCCCAACCCTGGTTGAGCTTATGAGATATCTTGGAGGCTTATTAGATTGGGGAATGCATTTTCCTGGTTCCCATCCTCGAGATTCCTTTAGATGAGACGTGCTTGGCTCCACATCCATTGCTTTGTTTAATCCCTGCTCTTTAGCTAGGATTTGTTCTCTCAGGTGAGACAATGGCTCAAAAGCAAGCCTCTTGGCACACATTCTAGCTCTGTCATTTGTTGCCACATTCTTGTACGAGGGGGGTTGCCCCCGCCCCCCCCTCTGGGCTCATCTCGCATTGTCATCTGCGACGTATCAGATCTGTTTGACACTTCTTGTGCAACCGTTTCAACTACAGGACGAGCGGATCATACAAAGTCTTGTTGGAGTTTCTCTAGGGTTTTCCTTCCTCTGTGTGGATTCCTTTATTGCACAACATCCTAGATGTAATTCAATAACAATTTTATCATCATAAAGACTCATTCATAGCATATAGTAACCAATCACCATCTAATAATAAGAAACATATAACAATATTAATGTAACATTATACTTTTCCATTCAAGGGTTTTATTAATACAATAAACTCATCTATAATTTCTTAACTTCTCCAATTCAATAATAAATCAAAAAGCCATAAACCATAGAATGTAAAAATTCTATCTTATTTATTCTTCATTAAAAACAAGACTAGAATAATGAATTTGAAAATTCCATTTCTTATTCAAGAATGATCCTTTCCTAACCTCTATGTTTAAATTACACAGCTAAAGGCCTCTCCTTCCTTCCTTCATTAATTTACTAATATTTAAGCACACTAGAAAACCAACTACTCTACAATCCAAAATTTCATTCAAAAATAAACTCTACTATAATCTA
Organism: Picea sitchensis; assembly: GCA_010110895.2. NCBI lineage: Eukaryota > Viridiplantae > Streptophyta > Pinopsida > Pinales > Pinaceae > Picea > Picea sitchensis. The sequence goes on from SNQJ01S0010442.1 coordinate 62,500, forward strand.
GAGTTCCATTCTTATTCCAAGCTCAATATAGCAAACATCACCGTTTTCACAGTTAAAGTAATATAAATTTAAGTTGTATTGCTTATATGATTATTAGGCATGCTAAAATTTAAAGGTCTAAATTATCATCCTTCTACCTCTATAGATCAACTTGAATGTATATAAAAACAACTCTTCGCGCCAATCTTNAGCCATAAACCATAGAATGTAAAAATTCTATCTTATTTATTCTTCATTAAAAACAAGACTAGAATAATGAATTTGAAAATTCCATTTCTTATTCAAGAATGATCCTTTCCTAACCTCTATGTTTAAATTACACAGCTAAAGGCCTCTCCTTCCTTCCTTCATTAATTTACTAATATTTAAGCACACTAGAAAACCAACTACTCTACAATCCAAAATTTCATTCAAAAATAAACTCTACTATAATCTAGAGTTCCATTCTTATTCCAAGCTCAATATAGCAAACATCACCGTTTTCACAGTTAAAGTAATATAAATTTAAGTTGTATTGCTTATATGATTATTAGGCATGCTAAAATTTAAAGGTCTAAATTATCATCCTTCTACCTCTATAGATCAACTTGAATGTATATAAAAACAACTCTTCGCGCCAATCTTGCCGAAAGATTGGCAATTCATTCTATTTAACTCCAATATAAATTTCGAGTGAAATCTGAAAACATTATCTGAGTTTAATTGAATCTAAGAGTAACCACCGATAACTGTAACCAGAATTATAACTTCTAGCTGGTAAGCATACGAATTGGGAGTTTAAACTCAACAATTTTTAGGTTGTCCAGTAAATCCAGTAGCACAAAATCTGGATTAATATTTAACTGGAATTTAGAATTGCGAGCACTTAGATGGAATTAGAATTTAAAGGAAATTAGAATAAAAATAAATTGAGATGGAATTAGATTAAAAATGGAATTTGACTGGAAATGGAATTTAACCCGAATGGAATTTTATCTGGAATACCAATTAAATGAATACTAACTGAACACTCTAACTGAAATATCGCATTTCTTTTGCATTACTATACCCTTAACAAATGCAACCTAAAATATAATTCTGGATATGAAAAAAAAATGGCAGCAGAGATGAATCAACAAAAACATAAGTAAGGAGGGAGGAATGTACGGTGGAAAGAAGGTGAAAGTACACACCTGGGTATTCACCGGTGCGCTGAGTGAGGACAGTCAACAACGAATGTTCCCTTTATAATCCCCCAGGCCCAGGCATCACGATTTTGTGTGGAGAGGCAAGTACAACGAAGAGGCTAGTCTCAAAGGATCACGCAGCATAGGCATCACAATTTTTTGTGAGAAAGGAAATTAAAACGAGTATGAAGGGTCTCTCTGCTCGCGAGTGCACAGGCCTCATGAGAATTTTTTTTTTTGAAAGGGCTGAGCTTGATATCTCCTCAGCGTAGAGTTCGGGAGTATTCCCAAGTAGGAATTGAAGGCGTAGGGTTTAAATTTTTTTGGGTAGAGGCGCAATACAATAATGATTTAAAGACTACATCTGCGTAAACATTATAATACACCCAAAAATTTAAACAGTAAAAAAAAAACCTTTTTTCTGGGAAGATGCAAAATAGTAAGAATTAAAACTTTTTCGGTGCAAATCATGGTAATACATTTTAAAATTTACATTTAAAACTTTTTCCTTTATTCAGATTACAATCATGTTGAGATCCATCAAATCCATTTAAGCAATTATCAACAATACTTATGCCATAAACTAATGAAACGAAGGCGTCATCTGACTACCACAACTATGAAAATATAAAGAAATCACAATACAAGAACCAGTTTACCCGAGATACCATGATCGACGATGATAAATCCGATGTCATTGTTTCGCGCTTTCGCTCCAACTAGCTCTTAAACTAGCTCTTACTCGCTAACTATTGAGACATCACCGATACCTTCCAACCAATGCTAGGGGTACTTTTCTTCTCCCTAAGCCTCCTGATCTGCAAAGGAGCCACACCCACACATAGAAAATGCTAGCTCTCAACTTGCCTTACAAGATCGAGCTACCACTCGTTATCAGAAATGGTTATCCCAACTCCCATAAGAAAAATCAGTGAAGAATAAAATCTGTAACCTTACACATACCATACATGAACCATTATCCTCTTCTGCCATTCCTTTTATAGAGTTTTCTTAATGACTTGTTTCCAAAACTCTCATTAAATTATTTTTATTAAAAATTAATTATGAAAAACCTTCCCCGTACACATGTTACCTGATGTCCCTTTATTCCCTTACATTCCTTTTAATGATTCATTCCTTTCTTATATCCTAGTTGAGTTCGAATTTAGAAATTTATCTAGACTAGATTCCCTACTATGTTCCTCATTCATTTTGTATTAAAGTTTCCCTTTTTGGTCTAAGTTATAAATTAGCAGGTTTGTACTTAGACAACCATTAATCTTTTAATAATTTATTCCTTCAAAATTTTCCTTTTTAATTTAATTTTCACCCCCACTTTCTTCATCCCCCCTTTTATTACTTGCTTAGTTAAATTTTAGTTCTCAATACCTATTTAGACCTAGGCTTAAATTATTTAGGCTCGGCAGGAATTGTTTTTAAGGGAAATTTTATTATTATTAATCTTTACTCAGAAAAAATTCATTTTAAGGCTAACCAAGTCCTAAGGAGACGTAGTTTCTAGGTAATCGGTTCATTAACTCATCAGTGTACAAATCATGATGTTCCCTTCAAGACACACTACGTGCTCCAAGGGTGAAACTTATCTGCATTCGTGTTTCATTTATGCGATGTTCCCTTCAAGACGCACTACGTGCTCCAAGGGTGCCACTCATCTTCTGACTGATTTTGGTAGACATCAAACCCCTAGATTCAATACTCCGTCAGGTGACCTTGTGGGAGACTAAGCACCTCTAAGGAATAATGAACCTACCTTATTGCACGCTCCTTAGAATCATCGTTAGAGACTGTCACAGTCTTCTCTCACGACATCGTGGATCTCTTGAACTAGGTAATCATTAGCCTACAGTTCGAGCCACGTCAAGAGTGCTAGTAGGTTGTGGCGGGGCTACTGGCACACCTCTCCCTCAATATCTCTGGTTGTCATGCGTGACCCCTTTACTCCAAATGTGAGTCTGTTTAGCAAGTTATCGTCAGCCTACATCCATCAACAAAATATGTCAGCGATCAAAATAAACATCATAATATACCATTCATATGTCACATATGCAATATCAAAAACACTTAAACCATAACCATCCACTCCCTGACTCGATCCAGAGTCCAAGGACATCCATTGATGCCATCGACATCCTTAATCAGTCCAGAGTCCTGCACACTCAGGAAAAAACATTCAATATCACATGTCAATATGATATAACAAAATAAGATATTATCAGGCCCACGACATCATCATAATCCATATTCAAAACAATCAATCATATAATGAACTGGATCACTTGCACGCAATTTTCCTCAAAGAATAAGTCCAATAAGGGGTTTACAAGAGAGAGATGTTACATACACCCCCTCTTGTTTTAAAATTCATCCTGAAGTTTCACAGCATATAAGTTCTGAAATAAAGTATCACACAATATATATATGTCTAGCTATCAAACAAAAATGAAAATTGTTGATGCATATCATATGCGTCCTCCCAAGTCGGCAAGTGTGGACTATAGTTTTCTCACTGGACCTTGATCTGATCGACTGTTCAAAACCATAGTTGTTGAATGCGATGGTCCAGAATTCAGATTGGCTCCACCGTGAGCACACCCTCATCCGATACCTGTAAGGAACTCATGTCAATCACATGTGTAGGATCACTAACATAATGTCTCAA
>SNQJ01S0010442.1:66395-84367 GCA_010110895.2 Picea sitchensis
CAAATACATGAAAAACATCGTGCATACGCCTCAAAGAATCGGGAAAGGCTAGTCGATAGGTCATGGGCCTCTTCCTTTCCATAACCTCGAAGGGTCCCATGAACTTAGGAGATATTTTATCACCCTTTCCAAACTTTATCGAACTCTTGTGCGGTTTTTCTCGTAAGAAGTCTCGATCACCAAATTCATAACTACGGTCGAGATGATGCACATCGACATAACTTTTTTTTCGATCCTTCGCTTCCTTTATCCTTTTCCTTATCATTTTCATTTTATATTCCATTTATTGGATCACTTCTGGTCCTACCAGGACCCTATCCTCAATTCGATCCCAAATCAAATGCGTCTGACATGGTCACCTGTAAAAAAACCCGAATGGCACCATCTTAATGGTGCTTTGATAATTGTTGCTATATGAAAATTCTACCAGTGGAAATAATTCCTCCCAATGTTTATGTTGGTCCATCACATACATATGCAACATGTCCTCCAAGATCTGGTTCGTTCGTTCAGTTTTCTCATCTGTCTCCGGGTGATACGTGGTACTAAAGTTAAGTTAGGTTCCCAAGGACTCATGGAAACTAGTCCAAAATCATCCTATAAACACCGATTCTCTATCAGATATAATCCTCTTAGGCACACCATGCAGCCTCACAATCTCGCTAATGAAAATTCTAGCTATGTCAAGTGCTCGATACGTCGTACGCACAAGGATAAAATGATCACTCTTCGTCATAGTGTCAACTACCACAAAAATCGAGTCATGTCTCCTTGCTGTCAGCCAAAATACAACAATGAAATCTGTCTAAATGACCTCCCATTTCTATTTCGGAATAGCGTGTGGTTGTAGTAATCTTGTCGGATGTTTATGTTCAGCCTTCACTTCCTGACATTATAGACATCTTTCCATGTATTTGACTATGTCCACCTTCATTCATTTCCAGAAGAATAAGGGTTTAAGGTATGCCCTCATCTTCGTGAGTCCTGAATGAGCCATGTACACTGCTCTATGAGCTTCGTTTAAGATCAAACTCCTCAACTTGTCATTGGGAAGTACGTAAATCCGATTATTAAATCTCATTAATCTGTCGTTGTCCATAGAAAATCCATCAAACTTGGGTACCATCATGGTGTTGGAGTTACTTCACACACACCTAGGATTTGTTTTTCTTAAGGTTTTTCCTTGTTTATTAGTCATAATTAGTCATTATCCAATCTCCTATATTTTAGGGGAGAATATTCCACCTGGAGAATTTTCTCTTTCAGTGGACACTTCAGTTTGACTAGTTGAGTTGAGTCTATATAATGCATTGGTTTTGTCACCATGAAACATTGAGATCATCACCATGATAATGTGCACTTTCCTTGGGATCATCACTAGAATAGTGCATTACCATTGATTCCTTGATCTAATCCTCACTACACTATGTTCAATCAGTTAATTGAAGACTAGTTAACTAGTTAACTCAACTAGGTGGCAGTTCACTCCCGTAACTTTCTGAGAGACTAGAATAGGTAGCAGTTCACTACCGTAATTGTTGGTGTGTGTCTAGATCACTCTAGGACACCACTATGGCGCATTGTTTCTCCTCCAGTGCACACTCATTGATTTATACAGAGTATATCATATGTAAATTATTCATTATTCACAACAGTTAATGAGAATTCTTCCATTCTTTCTCTCCTTCTTATTATCTATCAATTTCTCTCTGCAAATGTGTGTAGTATTTTCTAGATATATCTTTTTTTTTCAGGTTCAACACATTTACATGGTATCAGAGCTGATGGACTACTAATCAAAAGATACACCCAAAAAAATTTGTAGGTACAAAAGATTGAAGACAACGAAATGATGGATTTCCAAAAAGAATTCATTCTTACACCTTACAACTATTTTGCATGTAAAGATAAAATAGCCATAAGTCTCTGAACTAGAAGGTTATATAGGTTAAACTTGAATACATATACACAATCGATATCAGCCATATAAATATCCAAGTACTTAAATCGCAAGGATGAGGCGTTCAGAACAATTTGCAGTCTTATTTCTCCCAATCTCCTTTTTCATGTATTTTCCTGTAAGACTCCCAATGAATCCTGGACCACCTTGAAAGGGATCTTTGGAAAACATGATGAGATGAGGGGACACATGATGGAGGTGGATATGCTCACATTGGATCCAAAAACCTTCGACAATATCCAAGATTTATTTACAAAATTCAAGAATTTACTATCGCAACTCAAAGCTTGTGGGGTTGATAAATTGAAGGAGGAGAAATAAATGGTTCTCACCATTCTCTCCAAGCTTGGTCATGAATTTTCTGTATTCGTATCCAAATTCCATTCTGTCACATTTTCCTCTGGAGCCACCTGAAAGATGCCTTCTCTTGAAGACTTTATTGAATCCTTGACACAAGAGAAAACCAAGCTCATCAACATGGGCACAATCAAAGGCCCAAGGGCACATGCACTCATTGTGAAAGATGGCAGCAAAAAATATCAGAAATCTAAATCTAAATATAAATGAAAATCTCATTCACATCCAAATAAGGAAGGGTACACAAAACCCTTCATCGATGCCTCCAGATCCAAAGGGGAAAAGGGAAGAAAAGGGGAGAAATGCATGTATTGTCACAAAGGATTCCATCCAGAATCCGCATGCATGCAAAATAAAATAGATCTAATGTCTCAATTACTTCATCAAAACAACCTTGGAGATTGCATTCCCGAGGGTGCCAAGAAGAAGAAGCCAGAAGATCTGAATCCAAAGAAAGGAAATTCTAGCCATGCCTTGATTTCCATCAACTCCTCTCTCAATGCTTGGATCGTAGATTCAAGAGAATCACATCACATGGTTGCATCAAAAGTAGTATACTATTCATTGGATGCATGCAAAGGTCCTCCTATTCTTATGTGGGACAACTCTTTTGTCGAATTCACCGACAAAGGAAGGATTGAACTCACCAATGGAAGCTTCGAGAATGTACTGCACGTTCCCAAAAATTTTGTCAACCTTCTCTCTGTGTATCAGATGACAAATTACGACATCGAAAATAAATTCATATTCACACCAAATTCCATGGAAATATATGACATGCAAACCAACTCCAAGGTTTCAACCGGTGAGGTAAATCATCAGTCTAGATTGTATGTTTTTTCTGAATTCATTGAACCCGATTCTTCTTTACTGCTTACTCATTCTGATGAAAATAGTAGGATATGGCATGAAAGGTTTGGACATTTAAATTTTAGATACATGAAAAATATTAGCAAGCAAATATTGGTTGATGGTCTACCAGACATCCATTTCTCCAAGGGAGTATGTGAGGGTTGTGTTCTCGGAAAACATCCTCAAGAGAAATTCGACAAAGGAAAGTCTCAAAGAGCTTCTACACCTTTAGATATGATCCATAGTGACCTTAGGGGTCATTCTCCACATTCATCTATCAGAAAAGCGAGGTTTTTTCTCATTTTTGTTAATTATTTCTCATGTTTTACATGGATCTACTTTCTCAGGAAACAATTTGAGGTCTTTCAACACCTCAAAGATTTCAAAGCCCTGGTTGAGACACAGTCTGGAAATAAGATCAAAGTACTATGAACTGATAAAGGGGGAGATTATGTCAATCATGAGATCCATAATATTTTCCATGAGGTATGGATTCAGTTGTAGCACACAATTCCCTATACTCCACAACAAAATGAAGTTGTTGAGAGAAAAAAATAGATCTCTAAAAAAGATGGCATCTTGCATGTTGCATGCAAAGTCACTACCAAAGAGACTATGGATCGAAGAAATTAATTTTGCAACATACATTCAAAACATATCTCCCCATAGATCTGTCAAAGATAAGATCCCCTACAAGGCTTGGATCGACCTCAAACTAGAAGTGTCTCATTTTCGCATTTTCAATTCATATGCATGGGCTCGGATTCCCTCTAAAAAGAGGAAGGCACTTGATCCACAGATAACTGAGTGTATTTTTGTTGGATACCCCGACGGTTTGAAGGGATATAGGCTTATTGATATTTCCTTGGACCGACTCATCATTGAGTGAAGTGTCCAATTCAAGGAAAGTGGCTCACATGTCCCTCAGAAGTCGCATGAAGACACCTTCATTCTTCCATTTGTCTGAGATGATGAGCATGCACATGTCGGCTCTTCTTTATACGAGAGTTTTGATTAAGAGCACTTAGATGATTCAGATTCAGAGTCAGTACAGTTAGATGTAGAGTCAGAGTTGTTGGATTACTGAGAGGGGGGGTGAATCAGTAATAGAGCAATTCAATCCTTTTCAACCACAAAATGAAAGTGTTATATCAATGTAGCATTATCATCAAATATTGACAAAGTAAATAAACAATGAACAATGAGAAATCATACACATACACAACACACCAGTGTTTTATGTGGAAACCCAAAGTGGAAGAAAACCACATAATGCTTTTTATTATATGTCTTTAACAGTTACAGTCATTGGAAGCACCAACTTCCTTTTTTTTCCTAGCTGCAACTGGAAGGAGGCTCCAACCCCTTAGTTTCTTAGGATACAACCTGAGGGAAGCTCCAACTCCTTAATTCTTTGGCTACAACTAGAAGGAGGATACAACCCCGTGTTGGCATCTTCATAGGTTGAGTGTGCTTTTCATTGATGGTAAGATCAGAGTATGCGTCGATGGCACAAGAACATTAGCGATGTTGGTAGAGCGATGTTGACAGGGTTACAAGTAGAGTGTGCATGAAAAGTACAACAGTGAAGACACAGAAGAGAAATCTCATAAGAGATAGATCTTTTTACTTTACAAAAGTTTAGATGAGGTCCAAATCATTAGGACTCACATAAGGATCAAAGGCCAAGGCCTTTGGCACTTAGAAATTCTTACAAGTCAGGAGGAATGAAGCTCAGGAGGAGGAGAAACATGGGTCATCGATCATGGATCGAGGAGCGTTGTGGGCCATTAGATCAGAGTCCAGTGACCAGAGAAAGTGCAGATGAGGAGATCATATATCAGTCATTGATCTGAGTGCGTATACCAACAACTATTGGATCCTAATGAAAGTGCACGAGACAAGTTCTGAATTCATCTGAACCGTCCATCGTCCAGAGGACACATGATGAAAGATCATCATTTCGCTGACTGAAAGGTCAAAGGAAGGAGTTTCTCTAACCCCTCTATCTCATGATATGCGAAGTCGAAAAATGACCTAAGTCGTTCGATCCACATAGGACACATGGAAACAAATGAGAAATTTTGCAGAATTGTGAATGAGGAGAACTACGTCGAGCAGCTCGCAAATATCACGAAATGCGAAATCTCGATGAGATTTGGACTATTGAACCATAGAGGGTTGTGGGTCGTTGATCTAAAGAAGGATTCAGAGAATTGGGACTCGGAAGAAGGGAGGTTCTCTAACCTTCAACATTGGGAAACGCAAAATGCAGAAATGCAGAAAGTGATCACAGTCATTGGTTGAGGAATCATTATGGACCGTTGATCTGGCACGATGAAGAATAATTTAGAATTCCTGAAAGTGAGATCTGGACTGTTGGATCACTGAGGAGTGTGAGCCGTCGATTTGGCACCCATGCATATAAGGAGTTCGGGAATATGGAGCACAGAGGAAGTTGTTTTCCAAAGTCAAAAAATGTGAAGTCACAAAGTTGTTATGATTCGTTGATTGCAAGGGAATCGAGGACCTTCAATTTGGTCTCGAGAAATTCGTCAATTTGGGGAACGGGAATTTGGAGAAGATAGGTGAGAGAATTCACAAAGTTTGAAATGTCTTGAAATGTGAAATTGCGAAGCGCCTGTTGGTGTAGGCCTGTGGTCACAGCTAGTGGTCACATCAGTGGAAGAGAAGGGAGGGAGGTAGTAGTGCTAGGCTCCATTTCAGAGTTTCATGAATTGGGAAAACCAAGGTGACTGACAGTTGATCACCCAAAGTGAGAAATCACGAAATGACTATTGGTTAGGTGCTTGGTCACCACCGGTGGTCACGTGAAAGGAAGGGGCTTAGCTAGAAGAGATAACGCCCACTGTGCAGTTTTTCGCAAAAAGGGAAAAAGGTGCCAAGAGCATGAGTGCGTGGAGGATCTCTGGGGAATTGATAGAAATCAATGCTTGTTTCTACAAAGAGAATTTGAAGAGGCTTCAGGGTGATCGATAGAGAAGACAAAGAGTTTCAAATGCCAAAGAGGCTAAGGAATCTCAGCATAACAAGCATTGATGATGATCTCACAAGAAACATAAATTCCAGAGAAGATGAAGAGTCTCGAAGTATCTGTCAGTGGTATGAAGACTCATCATAGAGACAATTGACAGATGGAAAAGCATCAAAGACTGTAGCTACTAGCAAATCTAAACATTCTCGGCATAATTCCCATGAATGAATAATAGACTTAGTGTAATCTCCAGAGGGGACGAAGAGTTAGTTGAATGATCTAGCAGAGGACTTGGGATTATAAATATATGTAGAATAGAGAATAGGGGGTTGTAGATGTTGAGAGTGATTTATGTGGGTAAAACAAAATTGTGTGCAACAACTGAAGGAGAGAGAATAGGCATAGCAGATAGAATAGAAATGCATATTTGAGGAAGAAAGAGGAGGTTGAGGTGCATGTGCAGAGATAGAGAAGAAGAATAAAAATCTCAAAGAAGAATGTGAGTAAGAAGACATTGATACAGGCAGAGAATATCAGTGCAATAGTACAGTGATGAGACTAGTAAGCTATATATAAGCACTATATCACTGTAATAAGTTTCAGTAATGAAGTTTTTATATTTCAGGGTGGTTGGGAGGTGCTAGGGAGGATTGGTGTCCTCAGAGTTTCAAGTGGGTGATTGAACACAGGGATTTGTAGATTCCATCTGGTTGCAACCAGAAAAATTAGGGTGGCAGGGTGGTGCAAGGGAGAACTATTGTTCTCTATTATACAGGTCGGTTCCTATGTGACTGGAAATTGGTTCTTCCATCCAGTTGGTGCTGAAACACTTAGGGAGTTGGTGCTTCCTTCTAGTGGGTGCTAGAGAAACCAGAGAGTTGGTTCTCTCAGCAAGTTGCATCTTGCAAAACAGAGGTTGTAGCCTCAAGAGGATTTGGAGCTCACAAGTATGATAATTCAAAGAAAATAAAGATTACTTATCATATCAAGAAGACGAGGTTTTTCCCTTTATGGGTTTGCTCAGGAAATATCTGTCTTTGTATATTTCATGTGTGTGATTGATGTTTAATATTCTATTTCTTAATTCTATGCATCATTATGATCTTCATTGAGTGTTCTGTGAAGATTTGTAAATGGGCATAATAGTTTAAGCACAGTAATAATTGATTCACCCTCCCTCTCAGTTTTTCAACAATTGGTATCAGAGAAAGGTTCCTTTTATCTAAAGGTAGATCAGGAAGCTTAAACATGTCAAGACTTGAACGTACTTCAACCAATAAGGCCCCTCTGTTCAATGGAACAAACTTTGCCTTCTGGAAAGTTAGAATGAGAACCTACATAATGGCCCTAGGTGCAGATGTCTGGGATGTGGTAGAGATTGGCTATGTAAATCCAATTGTTCTATCTAATAAGGATGACATGATAGAATTCAGCTTCAACTCTAAGGCTATGAATGCTATTTTGAGTGGGCTTGTAGAAGTAGAATTTGTAAAATTTAAGCACTTAGAAGCTGCCAAAGAAATGTGGGACAAACTCATTAGCAGTTATAAAGGTAATGAGAAGGTAAAGGACACCAATCTTCAAACCTACACAGCACAGTTTGAGCAACTAAACATGAAAGAGGATGAAATTGTTGGAAAGTACTTTCTGAGAGTTGAAGAACTAGTAAATGAAATGAAGGCACTTGGTGAAAAAATTGAGGAACCCTCCTTAGTTCGGAAGATTTTGAGATCTCTACCAGATAGGTTCAACCTGAAGGTCTCTGCTATAGAAGAAATTAATGATCTAAAAGCCTTTTATTTTGATCAACTTCTAGGAACGTTGACTACATATGAAATGAGGATATTTAAAGATAAAACCACCTCTAGAGAAGCATCATTTAAAGAATATAAGAATGAGGATTTTGAGCCTGATGAAATTGAAGAAAAATTTGTGACAATACTAAAGAAAGGATTAGGCAAGTTTCCCTTCAAATGTTTTAACTATGGAAGGATAGGTCACTTTGCATCTAAGTGTCCACACAAGAAGAAGGACCAGAACTATGAAGGTGAAGAGAAGTATAAATCCAAGAGATTTGATAAAAAGAAAAGTTTATGTGTAAACAATGATGATTATTCAGGAGACACAGATAGTGATTTAGATGGTGAGTATAAGGTTAATGACTTTGTGCTTATGGCAAAGAGGATTATTTTAATCAAAACATGGGAAGTGATGTTAATGATGAAGAAGTTGCGGTTGATATGGAAGGTGAACTAATCAGTTCCTTAGAAGAGATTGGCAGACTCAAACTAGAGAAGGGAAAACAAAAACAGTTGTTGATACAGTTTGAAAAGAATTCTAAAAAAACATGATGAAGACTTTTCCCTGCTAAAGGTGGAGTTAAAAGAGGCAAAGAAAATAGAGGACATTCTGAAACAACAATTATCAAAGAATAATGAAAGATGTGAAGCCTTGGAAGAAGAGGTAGTAAAAAATAGAAAAGAGATGGAGAAGTTCAAAGCATTGTATCTCCAAAATCTTCCAAGCATTAAAGACTCAGAAGGATTAACCACCATTCTGAATCAACAAAAGAATCCAAATTTGAAAACTGGTTTGGGTTATGAAGAAGGATCAAGTTATAGTCAGCCATGAAAGAAAGAATCCATCAAGTTTGTCAAGTCTACATTCATTGACAACAACAAATATGGAGAAACAGAATAAGATAATCAGTCGCCAAGGAAGAGTGAAAGAAAAAGTGCCAGAACTGAATCTGTAGAACAAAGAAATCAACCTACTCAAAGAAGACAACCATTTTCTAGGTACAAAGGATTTTTCTATGGATACTGTTTTTTCTGTTCTAACTTTGGTCACAAAGATGTAAACTCTTCTTTAAGATTTAGATATGAGCAATCAAAACACTCGAGGAATAGATATCTGTCACAACAAAGAATGAGACAGCCAAGTAATAAACAATCACAGACTGCAAACCATGTGATGGTTGGGAAAATGACACAAGTTAAGCATAACAATTGTTATGATCCCTTATTCAATGAACCAAAGTGTTACACCTGCCATAATTATCGACATAAAGCTGCAGACTATCTCTTACGAAACTATGAATTAGATCTGACTCCCTCTGCTAAAAACGTCAAGGTTTGGAAGAAGAAATAAAATTACAAATGTGGATTAGTGTTGTCATCTCAAAGACAAAAGAACCCCTGGTATATTGATAGTGTATGATCCAAACATATGACAGGAGACAAAAGTAAGTTTCTTTCTCTAAGTGAAAGGAAATCAGGAAATGTAACCTTTGTAAATGATGCTCCTGGTAAAATCAAGGGTAAAGGGATGGTGATTTTGAGTAATGGTAAAGGAAAAGCCCAGGATGCTCTTCTTGTGGATGGGCTGAAACATAATTTTCTCAATGTAAGTCAAATGTGTGACAGAGGATGTGAAGTGGTGTTCACTTCCAAGGATTTCAAGATAAAGTCTATAAACTCAGGACAAGTGGTGACTAAAGGCATAAGGACAGATAATAATGTATATGTTATGAAAGAATATAGAGAAGAGTGTCATCTAAGAAAAAATTATGAAATTTGGTTATGGCATAGGAGACTTGGACATCTAAACGTTGACCACTTATCAAGATCAAAAATCTCGAGGCAGTAAAAGATCTTCCAAGAATATCAAATCCACAAGACTCTATGTGTAAACCCTGCCAAGTAGGAAAGCTAACCAGGACTCAGTTTAAATCGAAGAGATCTACTTCAACAAAGAAACCACTCCAATTAATTCATATGGATTTATGTGGACCATCAAGATAGGAAGGCACAGGGAATGAAACTACTTTATGTTGATCATTGATGATTACTCTAGACTTACTTGGGTTGCCTTTCTCAAAGAAAAAGCTGAAGCATTTGAGAAATTTAAAATATTTAAGGCTTTAGCTGAGAATCAAATAGGTAAGAGGTTAAAGGAAGTAAGATTAGACAAAGGAGGATAATTTATGTCAAGTTATTTTAAGGAATTCTGGGATAAAATGGGATCAAGAGAGAATACACAATCCCAGGAACTCCACAACAAAATGGAGTAGTTGAGAGGAAAAACAGAATCGTGCAGCAAATGGCTAGGTCAATGTTGAATGAGAAGAACATTGGTCAAACCTACTAGGTAGAAGCAATACACACAACAGTCCATGTTCTTAACAAATCCCATCTCATACCACACAGTGACAAGACACCTTATGAACTATGGTATGGAAGAACTGCTTCAATCAAACACTTCAAAGTCTTTGGGAGTAAGCGCTACATAAAAAATAATAGTGAGAACCTTGGAAAGTATGATGACAGGGCCGATGAAGGCATATTTTTAGGTTATGCTACAAACAGTAAAGGATACATATGCTATAATAAGAGGATGCAAAAATTCGTTCCCTGTATTGATATTAAAGTTGATGAAGGAATTCCAATAAGAGAGGTGAACAATAATGAATCAACAACAGAGGATATAGATGAAGTTGATGCTAAACAGGTCCAAGAATCAGAACAAAAATACTCCGAGTCAGATTAATATGAAAATACTCAGGCAAACTCAAATCAACAGACAACATCAAATTCTTCCTCCAGAATTACTCAAAAGAATCACCCTGCAATTCAGATAATTGGTGAAAAAGACAAAGGTGTACAAACCAGGAGAAGGATAATAAAAAACACTAAGCAATCACATATAGCATTCATATCCATGGTGGAACCAAAGAACTTCAATGAGGCCAGTAAATATGTAAATTGGTTAAAATCAATGGATGAGGAACTGGACCAGATTGAAAAGAATGACACTTGGGAACTCATTCCTAGGCCAGCAGATAAAAATGTAATAGGATCAAAATGGGTATACAAAAATAAGATGAATAAGCAAGGAAATATTGTAACAAATAAAGCTAGATTGGTCTGCAAAGGATACGCTCAAATAGAAGGACTGGACTTTGATGGAACATTTGCACCTGTAGCAATATTAGAAGCTATTAGAATGTTTCTTACCTATGCTTGTCATAAGAATTTTAAATTTTATCAAATGGATGTAAAGTCATCTTTTCTAAATGGAGATCTAAAAGAAGAATTTTATATGGAACAACCAGAAGGTTTCCAACTATCAGATAACCTTGACTTTGTCTGCAAGCTGAAGAAAGACTTATATGGGTTGAAACAAGCTCCTCATGCCTAGTATCATAGACTAGATACATATATACAAGACAAAGGATTCAATAAAGGAACAATTGACAACAATATATATATCAAAACAGAGGGTAATGATCTACTCATTATGTTGGTCTGTGTAGATGACATCATCTTCAGTAGTAATAATGCCTCATTGGTACAATGGTTTTCTTCTGCCATGTAGTCTGAATTTGAAATGTCTATGATAGGGGAACTGTCATTTTTTCTTGGCCTACAAATTACTCAGAAGTCTGAAGGAATATTTCTTTCTCAGGAAAAATATCTAAGAGAAATGTTGAAAAGGTTTCAAATGGAATATTATAAGCCTATGAGCACACCTATGGTCACTAGATGTAAGTTAAGCAAGGATGATGATTCACTTGATGTTGATTAGAGTTCATATAGGTCTATGATAGGCAGCCTATTGTACATCACAACATCCCATCCAGACATAATGCATTCTGTTGGAATGGTAGGAAGGAATCAAGCTGCACCTAAACAGAGTCATTTGTTAGCTGTCAAAATAATATTTAGATACTTGAAAGGAACAATGGACTATGGCCTATGGTATCTTAGGAATCAAAATTTTCAACTATGAGCCTATTCAAATGTTGACTAGGCTAACAGCGTGGATGAAAGGAAAAGCACGAGTGGAGGTGTGTTCATCTTAGGAGATTATCTAGTAGCATGGGTGAACAAGAAGAAAGGTTCCATTTCCTTATCAACTATAGAAGTTGAATACATTCTAGCTGCCACATGCTGTACCCAAGTATTGTGGATGATTTAGATACTTGTAGACTTGGGGATAAATTATACTGCACCAATTCAAATCCATTTTGATAATACCAGTGCAATTAGTGTGTCAAAGAATCCTGTCTTCCACTCCAATACCAAGCATATACCCATCAAGTATCACTTCTTGAGGGAAAAGGTAACCAAATCTTTTGTTTCTTTGCATTATATTCCATCCAAAGATCAAATTGTTGATATATTCACTAAATTGCTTGCACAAGCTCAGTTTGAGTATCTATGCCAGAAGTTGGGCGTGACCTCACTGTCAACCTAAGAGGCTCCATCCTATCAGGGGGAGTTTGTGTTGGTTGAATATCTGATACCTTCGAAGAATTCTGCAATAGCTCAGGGGGAGTATGTTTTCTTTGACATTGATGTCAAAGGGGGAGAAAAGGTGTTCTGGATGCCACAGTTGGGATTTAAGTAGAACAGTGCAGCCGTTCAAGGTTTCCATCAATGCCAAATGGGGATATTGTTGGCATATTCACAGGTCGAGTGTGCTTGTCATTGATGAAAATATTAGATTATACATCGATGGAATAAGAACAACAACGATGTTGGCAGAGCGATGTTGACAGAGTTACAGGGAGAGTGTGCATGGCAAGCACAATGGTGAAGACATAAAAGAGCAAGCTTAGAAGAGATAGCGCTTTTCACTTTATAGAAGCATAGATGAGGTCCAAATCATGAGGACTCGCAGAAGGATCAAAGGTCGAGGCCTTTGGCACTTAGAAATTCTTCCAAGTTGGGAAGAATGAAGCTCAGGAGGAGGAGTGATGTGGGTCATCGATCGTGGATCGAGGAGCACTGTGGGTCGTTAGATCATAGTTCAGTGACCAGAGGAAGTGCATATGAGGAGATCAGATATTAGTCATCAATCTAAGTGTGTAGACCAACAACTGTTGGATCCTAAGGAAAGTGCACTAGACAAGTTCTGAAGTCATCGAAATCGTCCATCGTCCATAGGACATGTGGTGAAAGATCATAATTTTGTTGACTGAAAGGTCAAAGGAAGGAGGTGCTCTAACCCCTCCAACTCACGATATACAAAGTCATGAAATGACCTAATCCATTCGATCCACAGAGGACACATGGAAGAAGATGAGAAATTTCACAGAATTGTGAATCGAGAGAACTACGTCAAGCAGGTCGCAGATATCATGAAACGCGAAATCCCAATGAGATCTGGACCGTTGAACCACAGAGGACTGTGGGCCGTTGATCTGGAGAAGTATTTAGAGAATTGGGACTCCGAAGAAGGGAGGTGATTTAACCTTCGACATTGTGAAACACAGAATCTTGAACTGTAAAAAATGATCACATTCATTGATCAAGGAAGCATTATTGACCGTTGATCTGGCACGACGAACAGTGAAGTCAGAATTCGGGAAAGTGAGATATGGACCATTAGATCACTAAGGAGTGTGAGTCATCGATTTGGCACCCATGAATATCGAGAGTTCAGGAATCTAGAGCACAGAGGAAGTTGTTTTCCAAAGTCACGAAATGTGAAGTCACGAAGTTGATCTGAGTCATTGATTGCAAGGGAATTGAGGACCATCAATCTGGTATCGAGAAATGTGTCGATTCACGGATCAGAAATTTAGAGAAGATAGGTGAGTGAATTCAAAAATTTCGCAATGTCTTGAAGTGTGAAATCATCAAGTGCCTGTAGGCCTAGGCCTGTGGTCACAGCCAGTGGTCACATTAGCAGAAGAGAAGGTAAGGATCTAGCAGTGCTAGGCTCCATTTCAGAGTTTCACGAATCGAGAAAAAACAAGGTGATTGATAGTTGATCACCCGAAATGTGAAATTGTGAAATGACTATTGGTTAGGCACTTGGTCATCTCCGGTGGTCGTGTGAAAGGAAGGGGCTTATCCAGAAGAGATAGTGCCCACTGTGCAGTTTTTCACAGAAAGGGAAAAAGGCACCAAGAGCATGAGCACATAGAGGATCTTTGGGAAACTACTAGAAACCATTGATTGTTTCTACATAGAGAATTCAAAGAGGCTTTAGGGTGATCGACAGAGAATATGAAGAGTCTCAGATTCTAGAGAGGCTAAGGAATCTCAGCATAATGGGCACTGATGATGATCTCACAAGCAAAAAAATTTCCATAGAAGCTAAAGAGTCTCGAGGTATCTGCCAGTGGTATGAAGACTCATCATAGAGACGATTGACAGATGGAAAAGTGTCGAAGACTGTAGTTTCTAGAGAAGCCAAAGAGTCTCTGCGTAACATCCATGAATGAAGAATAGACTTAGTGTAATCACCAGAGGTGATGAAGAGTTAGTTGAATGATCTGGCAGAGGACTTGGGATTATAAATATATGCATAATAGAGAAGAGGGGGTTGTTGTTGTTGAGAGTGATTTATGCAGATAAAAGCAGACTATGTGTAGCAGCTGAAGAAGAAAGAAGAGTCATAGTGGATAGAATAGAAATGCATATCTGAGAAATAAAGAGGAAGGCAAGGTGCACATGTAGATATAGAGCAGAAGTACAAAAATCTCAAAGAAGAATGCGAGCAGGAAGACACTGATACATGCAGAGCATATCAGTGAAGCAATACAATGATGAGACTGGCAAGCTATAGATAAACATTGTATCACTGTAATAATTTTCAGTAATGAAGTTTTTATATTTTAGGGTGGTTCGGAGGTGCTAGGGAATATTGGTATCCTCAGAGTTTCAATTGGGTTCTTGAACATAGGGAGTTGTAGCTTCCATCTGGTTGCATCCAAAAAAATCAGGGTGGAGGGGTGGTGCAAGGGAGAACTATTGTTCTCTATTATACAGGTCGGTGCCTATGAGACTGGAATTTGGTGCTAGAACACTTAGTGAGTTGGTGCCTCCTTCTAGAGGGCGCTAGAGAAACTAGAGAGTTGGTACTCTCAGCAAGTTGCACCTTGAAAAATAGAGGTTGTAGCCTTAAGAGGAGTTGGAGCTCACAAGTATGATAATGTAAAGAAAATAAATATTACTTATCATATCAAGAAGAAGAGGTTTTTCCCTTATGGGTTTCCTCAGGAAATATCTATCTCTGTATATTTCATGTGTGTGATTGATGTTTAATATTCTATTTCTTACTTCTATGTATCATTGTGATTTTCATTGAGTGTTATGAGAAGAGTTGTAAATGGGCATAATAGTTTAAGCGCAATAACAATTGATTCACCCCTCTCAGTTGTTCAACACCCCATATGTTCTCCGGCTACAACTGGAAGGTCGCTACAACCACCTATCATTTTCTCGTCCAACTGCCTTGAAATGTAAATGCCAAATTTAGACAACCTGTCACTACCACTGAATCAACCACTTCCACTATCAACCTATCACTGTCAACCTATATCAATAACATGTAACAACCTGTAGCAATCAACCTGGACCAAACAACCTGTACCAATAACTTGAACGAATGTGTACCATGCATCAACCATGGATCAACCATGCATCAACTTCACATCAACTATGACTCATCAAGATGTACCAACATCATCAACTATACACCTCATGTATGTGCCAATGCATCAACTATTTGTCTCAACCATGTACCCAACATGTACCTCAACCATATACCAAATAAATACACTAATATAACCATAAAAAATTCATCACTCTATCCATAAACCAAATACCATAAACCCTTACATCAAACCATGTGCCACGACCTCACTATTATGTAACCTCAAAATAAACCAACAAATTCAAAAATACATCATAACCAAAATACCAATACCCATATGCCAAATACCACCAACAAAATACCAACTGTATCCCTCAAAAAATTTGATATATGCAACAATACTAAACATTGAATACCATCTTAAGAGATAAACCCTAGCTCACAAAACATACCTCAAACAAGATGTGCCATATCTCTCATAAATAGACCCCAACCATGTTGTTGTCGCGATTTTCTTACCGCACTTTTTCTACCGTACTTTTTCTTCTGCACTTTTTCTGCCGTGATTTTTCTGCTGCACTTTTCTGCCGCACTTTTTCTACCACGATTTTTCTATCACAATGTTTCTGCCACTATTTTTCTGTCGCACTTTTCCTTTCGCACTTTTCTCTATCAATAATACCTGCCCAAATAACCTTTCATAAAATAGATATTCAATGATATTCAATAGGTTCAAGTGTGATTAAATGAGCGAGCCTTGCCTCTTATTTATACTTTCATGTAGCATCCAACTTTCCTTATTTTAGGGATTTCTCCATTAACTTTATTATTTAAATAATTTCCTTTTTAGACACTTTGACTACTTTGACCTTTTGGGGCTTCTAGATGACTCATGAGGGTTCTCCAACTTTACATGGCCATAACTCTCTAACCGTGAGGAGTTATTTGACGTTACACATACCACCAGAAATGACATGGCATGTACTATCCATCTAGAATAGTCTCAACTACAAATATATCAAAACTCATACATCCATCCCTCAAACAAACTTGGGTCCATTAACCAAACCTTTGTGCTACCATAATTCACTACCGAAATTTCTTCAAAGGGTTGACATCAATGAAAACCAACCCAATTAATCAACAATATCTCCCTTTGGCATTGATGGAAACACTCTAATGTAATATTGAAGTCATGTCATGCAATATTGAAGGCATATCACTCATGCTCCCCTTGTGACCATCGCTCCCTCTAGAACCATGCCTATGTTCTCTGCATCTGATAAATATCTCCCCATTTGTCATCAATGGAAAATGTATCTTTCCATCCAAGGCTTCTCCCCCTAACTAAACTATCCTTAGGGATACTCCCCCTGACTGAAATCTTCATGAAACTGATCTCCTAACCTGAACTGTCCTCTTTATGGTGCTTCCTCATGTAAATCTAAGACATATAAGATAAGAATTCAAAATCATTCATTTTGGAGTAGAAATTATTCTGAGTATCTAGTGAAGATACTCAAAGGCTTCCCATGGAAGCGGTTTTGTAAAGATGTCTGCCACTTTTTTTTTATGCCCACATATTCAACTTTGATGTTCTTCTCTACAACGTGTTCCCGTAGAAAGTGATACTTGATTGGAATGTGCTTCATCTTGGAGTGCATCACCAGGTTCTTTGAGATACTAATGACATTTGTATTATCACAATAGATTGGAATGGGCTCATCATACTCAACCTATATATCTACCAGAGTTTGTTTCATCCATAGAACCTGTGTACAACATGCTTATGTTGCAATATAATCAGCCTCAATTGTAGATAAGGATATTGATGATTGTTTCTTGCTTATCCATGATACTAAACACTCACCCAAGTATAACGTTGATCCACTAGTGCTTCGTTGGTCATCAGTGCAACCTGACCAATCTACATTTGTGTAGGTAATAAGTGATAGATCCTTTCCTTTTGGATACCATAATACAATCTCTTTTGTTCCTTTGAGATATCTGAAAATCCTCTTCACTACTACGACATGTGTTTCCTTTGATGTTGCTTGAAATCATGCCACTTGTCCAACTTCCTACATTACATCTGGTCTAGATGTTGTCACATATAGTAAATTGCCAATAATTGACTTGTATTTCCTCTAGTTTGTAGACTTTGCATCATCATCTTTGCTCAACTTGCAACTGGTTTTCATAGGAGTGGTAACTGGTTTGCCATCTTCCATTCCGAACCTCTTTAACATTTCTCTAATATGCTTAGTTTGAGAAATAAAAATTCCTTGGTTGCTTTGACGTATCTGAAGACCCATAAAGAAGTATAGTTCTCTAAGTAATGGCATTTCAAATTCATTCTGCATATCCTTTGAAAATTTATGGCTTAACCTGTCATCATTGCTTCCAAAAATAATATCA
>SNQJ01S0010442.1:84417-109349 GCA_010110895.2 Picea sitchensis
GCTTAACCTGTCATCATTGCTTCCAAAAATAATATCATCAACATAAACTTCAATTAATAAAATACTATCTTGAGTTACCTTGATGTAGAGGTTATTGTCTGCACTTCCTTTTCTGAACCCTTCCTACTGTATATATTTATCCAGTCTAGAGTACCATGCTCTAGGAGTCTATTTTAGAACATACAAATCCTTCTTCAATTTACACACATAATGTGTGTTCTCTGACAACTGAAATCCTTCTGGTTGTTCAATGTAGACTTATTCAAGTTCCCCATTCAAAAAAGATGATTTTACATCCATCTGATATACTTTAATATTCTTGGAGCAAGCATAAGCTAAAAGAAATCGGATTGCTTCCATTCTGGCAACTAAGGAAAATGTCTCTTCAAAGTTGATTCCTTCAACTTGTGTGTATCCTTTATATACCAATCTAGATTTGTTCCTTGTAACCTGTCCATGTTCATTCAATTTATTTCTGAATACCCACTTTGTGCCAATTATATTCATATTCTTTGGTCTTGGAACCAATTCCCAAATGTCATTCTTCTCTATTTGATCAAATTCTTCATCCATGGCCTTATTCCAAAATCCATCCTTGTTGGCCTCTTCAAAACTATTTGGTTCAATCGTAGATGAGAGTGCTAGGTGCATTTGTTCTGGTGAACAGATTCTTCTTCTTGTATCAACTCCTGCATCTCTGTTTCCGATAATATGATCTGAAGGATGATTCTTTTGTACTCGTTTTCTAGGTGTCTTTGGAGGCACTTGTTGAACTTTCTCTTCTACTTCTGTCTGATCCTCTTCATATCCCCCTCCTACTTCTTCTTCATCTTCTACTTCTTCTTCGTAAAGTTGTTCCATTGATTCATTTTCTTATTCCTTTAATTCTCATCCACTTGTTTCATCAATTGTTACATTGATACTTCCACAACTTTGTTAAACCTTAGATTGTAACACTTGTATGATTTCCTTATAATTGAGTAACCAACAAGTACTCCTTTGTCCACATGAGAGTCAAACTTTCCCATTTTTCCATCTTCTCTTTTGATGTAGCATTTCCTTCCAAATACTCTGAAGTGCTTCACATTTGTTGGTCTTTCTTTCCATAGCTCGAAGGGAGTTTTGTTAGTGTTTTTTCTGAGCATTACTCTATTTTTAATGTGAACCATTGTATGCACTGCATTTGTCCAATATATATATATGTCATTTTGGAATCCATTAACATTGTTCGATCCATTTCTTGTACTGTCATGTTCTTTCTTTCAACAACTCCATTTTGTTGAGGTGTCCTGGCAACAAAGAATTGCCTTTTTATTCCATGACTGCAACAGTAGTCCATAAATTCCTTTGAAGTGAACTCTCCTCCATTATCATATCTCAAACATTTGATTTTTGAATTCATTTCATTTTCAACCATTTCCTTGTAGACCTTGAAGTTTTCAAAAGCTTCTGACTTATTTTTGAGAAAGCAAACTGCAGTCATTCTTGTATAATCATCAACTAATAACATAAAGTATTTCTCACCTTTTAAACCCTTTGTTGTAGTTGTTCCAACTAGATCAATATGCACAGTTTAAAGTGGTCTTTTCATTGAATATTGCTTTGATTTAAACCCGGTCTTTGTTTTCTTTCCTTTTTGACAATGCTTGCATAAAGTGTTGGTTGGTTTCGTAATTTGGGGAATTTCTCGAACTGCTTCCTTTTTGTTGAATTTGAAAAGGTTTTCAAAGTGTATGTGACCCATTCTTCTGTGCCATAGCCAACTTTCATCTTCCTTTCCTAGACAACACTTTTCATTTCCAATTTTAGTTAATACATATATGTTGCTTGAAGTTCTTGCAGCTATTGCAATCAATTTTCCTGGACCTTCTTTTCTGATCTCGCAATTTTGTGAATCGAAAGTAAATTTATGACCTTGGTCACACATTTGACTCACACTTGGAAGATTATGTTTCATATCTTATACTCGTAGAACATTTTCTTCCTTGGTATTCTTGTTTCCAATTCTGACTGTTCCTTTTCCAATGATTTTAGCTTAATCATCATTTCTGAAGGAGACTCATCCATGTCTTTCCTTTCTTAATGTAAGAAACTTGTCATTATCATCTGTCATGTGCTTTGAAAAACCACTATCAACATACCAACCAAATTTCTTCTGTTGAGCTTGTAGAGAGAGTGTGCATTCTTCATTTCTATATTGATTCTCCTTTCTTATCCATGTTATCTTCTGAGGTTCTTGTCTGTTACTGTTGTTGTTTTGTTCTAGTTCTCTAGGAGGAACTGTCATTATGCAATCTTTGGCCATGTGTCCAAAATTGTTACACTTGTAGCATTCCACTTTAATTCTCAATGATTCAAACCTATTGTAACTTCTTCTCTGTGCTTCATTGGGCCTTATTAGATAGCCCTTTTGGGTATGACTTTCAAACTTGTTTATGCTCCTATTGTTATCTCTGCAATTCATATCTTTATGTGCAAAATTATTACATGCATAACATAAACCAAAAAACATAGTTTGATACCTGGGATTTGAAGATCTTCTGAAAGGAGTTACTCTTCTAAATCCTTCTTCTTACCAAGGCCTATCTGTCAATCATTGATTCTGAAATATGAATCTTCTCAGTGGAGGAGTGTCCTTGTAATCTTCTTTGTAGGTCTTCATATCCCCTTTGATTATTTCTATGTAGCTTTTTGGATGTGTTTCTTGTTCTATTGTTTTGAACCTTGATCCCTTATCTGTCTGATTCTATCCAAGTACGGACTTGTCATGATGAGACTTTTGACTATTGATAATGTTATCCAAAACTTTTGAGTTGTTCTGCACATTTTTCTCTTGAAGATCCTTTCTTAATGTGACAATATATGCTTCCAAATTTCCAATGATCCTGTCTCTTTCTTCTAGTTTTTCTTTGAGTACTTCTTCAATTATTTTATCTTCTTCTATTTGAACCTTCAAATTTGTGATCATTTGTTCTAGTTCCTAAGTGTCTTCTTTCTTGTCTAGTTCTTCTTGTAGCTTCTTGATTTTATTGTTTTTCTCTTCTTATAACTTCTATGGCACACAAAAAATATTATCGGTAGTCAACTTATGGCTCTTCATATTCTTCTTCGGTGTCTTGTTTATCAGAGTCTTCTACTGCCATGCATATAACTCTGTCTATTTCACTATCACTGACTTCATCTTCATCTGATGAGGAGATGTCTTCTTTGGTGTATAAGCTTTTCTTGAAAGCTTCCTTTGTGGTTCTTTTCCCTTTATATTTTTCTTTGATATTTGAGTAATCTTCATCATTCCTCTTATTTTTCTTATGAGAACATTTGTTAGCAAAATGACCAATACCATCACAATTAAAAAAAATCAATGGAAACTTACCTTTATATCTGTCGTTGGTTCCTTTGTTCAACCTTTTGACAAAATTGGCCATTTATTCATCATCTTCCTAGATGTCACTGTTGTTGCTATGTTATTTTTCCTTTTTCTTTCCCTTTTTCTTTGACCTTTTGGATTCTTTGAAAGATGCTTCTTTTATATATGGATTTTTCTGTTCAGTTCTCATTTCATATGTTGTGAAGATTCCGTGTAGTTCATCCATGCTTATTGAGTATAGATATTCTCTTTCTTCTAGTGTTGATATCTTAGGATCAAATCTCATAGGAAGATATCTTAGTACCTTTTGAACAATTACAGATTCTTTAATTTCTTCTCCCAATCCTATGATTTCATTTCCTGTTTCGTCAACTCGTAAGAAGTAAGATGCAATATTTTTGTCTCCCTTCATATTTAGTTCTTCGAACTGACCTCTGTAAGTTTGAATCTTTGTTGCTTTGACTTTTGAATCTCCTTCATAAATATTTTGAATCTTGTCCCAAATCTCTTTAGTGTATTTACAATGTATAACTTTGGTGTATACTGATTCACAAAGACCATTGAAAAGTGCATTTGTGGCTTTGGAATTATTTTGCCCGAGTTTTATTGCTCTTTTATTTGTTGGAGGAACTGTTGGTTCTTTGTATCCATTTACAACAGATTTCCAAATTTCAAATCCATGTGCCTGTATATATGTTTTCATATTTTTATTGCACTTTTTCTGCCGCGATTTTTCTGTCGCACTTTTTCTGCTGCACTTTTTCTTCCGCAGTTTTCCTGTCGAACTTTTTTTGCCGCACTTTTCCTGCCGCACTTTTCTTTATTAATAATACTTTCCCAAATCACCTTTCAAAAAATAGATATTAAATGATATTTAATACGTTCAAGTGTGATTAAATGAGAGAGCCTTGCCTCTTATTTATACTTTCATGTAGCATCCCACTTTCCTTGTTTTAGGGAGTTCTCCATTAACTTTATTATTTAATTTATTTTTTTTGCAAACACTTTGACTACTTTGACCTTTTGGGGCTTCTAGATGACTCACAAGGGTTCTCCAACTTCACATGGCCATAACTCTCTAACCATGAGGAGTTATGTGACATTCCACATACCACTAGAAATGGAATGACATGCACTATCCATCTAGAATACTCTCACCTACAAATATATCAAAAATCATACAATTATCCATGAAACAAACTTGTGTCCATTACCCAAACCTTTGTTCTACCGTAATTTGCTACCGAACTTTCTTCAAAGGGTTGACATCAATGACAACCAAACCAATTAATCAATAAGAGCATATATATGCAATTGCAGAGCCAGAGAAGAGGCCCAAGTGGGAACAAACTACTCTTCAGGATGCAGGGGATCCCGTTGGTGATCTAGTCGATACTAGGAGGAATCGATATGATTTCGAGGAGCCTCCTGTTGTACTTACTAGCACTGAACCATTTCCCTCTAGGCATATTTTCTTGGTTTAGTCTTTAGATCCATAGTCTTATAGTGAGGTTGCTGGAAATCCATTTTGAAAATCCACCATGCAGGAGGAGTACAAATCCCTCCTCGAGAACCACACTTGGGATTTGGTTCCCCTTCCTTCTAGGAGGAAGCTTGTCAAATGCATATGGGTCTATAGGACCAAGAGCGCAGCAGATGGAAATATTAGCAGATACAAATCCATGATTGTTTCCAAAGTCTTTCAGAAGGTTCATGGTATTGACTATGATGAGATCTTCACTCCAGTAGCAAAGATGGATTCCATACGATTGGCACTTTCCATTGCGGTAGCCAAAGGATGGGAAGTCCATCATATGGACTTGATTAATGCATTTCTTCATGGTGATCTCTCTGAGGATATATACATGGAGTAGCCCCAAGGATTTATGCAGGACTCATATTTGGTCTGTCGACTGAAGAAGTTACTTTATGGCCTCAAGTAGGCTAAAAGGGAATGGTATGCCAAGATAGACTCCTACCTACTGTCATAGAACTTTGTACATTGTAAATCAAACCCGAATGTCTACATTCTCAGGACGGTTGATTCACTTCTACTCTTAGTTCTGTATGTTTTTATGATCACCGGTTGCTCGACTTCAATGATTGTTGCGGTCAAGAGGATTATACATGAAAGGTTTTTGATGAAAGACATGGGTCCGCTACACTTTTTTCTTGGACTTGAGATCATTCAGGATGCATCAAGAATCAAACTATCTCATGCCAAGTATGCATGATATCTCCTTGAGATATTTCACATGACAGACTGCAAGTATGCTCTGAATCCTTTCCTATCAGGAGTCAAACTTGAGGATGGAGGGGAGACTCCACTGGTTGAGAACACACTGTACAAAAAGCTAGTGGGGAGCTTGTTGTATCTCACACACTCCATACTAGACCTCTCCTATTCATTTGGCATAGTTTCCAGGTTCATGTAGGAGCCACATGAGCTACATTGGAAGGTTTCAAAGCATATCCTTCTATACATACAGAGCACCGTCACCTTTGTGATTCATTATGTAGTAGACTCTACATTAGATCTCATCAATTTTACTAATTCTAACTAGGTTGTCGATAGCACCGATTGCAAGTCCACATATGGTTACTCACTCAGTCTTGGTTCTTGGCCTATATTTTGGTCGAGAAAGAAGAAAGCTGCCATTGATATACCTTCAGTCAAGGTAGAGTACAGAGGGGTATTTAACATAACCATTTAGGCTATGTGGGTACAACATTTTCTCACTGAGTTGGGCATTCAGCTTCATCAGTCGATCTTCATCTGGTGTGACAACTAGAGCACTCTGAAGTTCTGCAGAGATCCATTTCAGAGGCAATGGATGAAGCACATCGATATCCTCATGCACTACATCTGAGACTTAGTACATGAGGGGATAATTGACCCACAATTATGTATTTCAACAGAAAATACGACAGACATCTTCACCAAGAACTTCACTGAGAAGAAGTTCCATTCTCTGCGAAGTCATCTTGGAGTGAAGGACATAGTTTCCTAGCAACTATAGTTCTTATTTTTACATACATTGTACCTTGAGGGGGGGGGGGGTTCCCATGAATTTTTCCCTCTTTCCTCACTTTATTTTCAGTGTATCTTTTGTATTTGGGTACCTAACATGGCCTTGTTGTCGGGAACCATTCTTTATTTTCACCATAGTGATATTCAGGGGGGTGTTGGAGTTACTTCACACACACCTAGGATTTCTTTTTCCTAAGGTTTTTCCTTGTTCATTAGTCATAATTAGTCATTATCCAGTCTCCTATATTTTAGGGGAGAATATTTCACCTAGAGAATATTCTGTTTCAGTTGACACTTCAGTTTGACTAGTTGAGTTGAGTCTATATGTTGCATTGGTTTTGTCACCATGAAACACTGGGATCATCACCATGATAATGCACACTTGCCTTGGGATCATCACACCCTTGATTTCTTGATCTACTCCTCAATACACTATGTCCATCCAGTTAACTAAAGACTAGTTGACTAGTTAACTCAGCTAGGTGGCAGTTCACTCATGTAATTGCCTGAGAGACTATACTAGGTGGAAGTGCTCTCCCATAACTGTTGGTGTGTGTCTATATTACTCTAGACCACCACTATGGTGCATTGGTTCTCCTCCAGTGCATACTCATTGAGTTATACAGAGTATATCATATGTAAATTATTCATTATTCACAACGGTTAATGAGAATTCTTCCATTCTTTCTCTCCTTCTTCCTCTTTCTCAATTTCTCTCTGCAAATGTGTGTAGTATTTTCTAGCTAGATCTATTATGTGTAACTTCAAGACATTTACACATGGTTTTTTTTTTTATAAATTCCTTAACCTCTTTATACCAATCATCATCGCGATGTAAAGTTAAAAACATTTCACATAGATTCGTTTGAAGAGGCATCACCGAAAATATGCATGTCTCCGACTCAACGTATCTTCTACTTTTTTCATTGTTCCTTTTATGTAGGTAATCTCTAAATCCTACTCGCTAAGCAATTCTGACCAACGCCTTTGTCACGCGTTCAAGTCACTTTGCGTAAAAATGTGTTGTAAACCACAGTGGTCCTTTTTTAGTTTGAATTTTCATCCAATAAGGTAGTGTCTCCACACTCTCAAGGCATACACAATGGCTAACAACTCCAAGTCGTGCGTCACATAGTTCTCCTCATGCCTTATTAACTTTCTCAAGATGTAAGCGATTACTCGATCGCCTTACATCAATACTCTGCCTAAGCCTTCCTTTGATGCGTTAGTGCATACCAATAAGTCCTCGTCCATGTCAGGGACCTTTTGTATTGGTGTTTTCATAAAAAACTCCTTGATCCTTTGAAATGATTCTGTGCATTTCTCTTTCCATACAAACTTCTTGTTTTTCTTCTGCAATTCCGTAATCGGATTTTCTATCCTCGAAACACCCTCGACGAACCATCGATAGTATCCCACCATTCCATAACAGCCTTGACCTTTGATGGATCCACAACGATACCTTTGTCAGAGAGGACATGCCCTAAATAATGAATCTTTGATTGATAAAATGAGCATTTAGACAATTTACTAAACAATGTGTTCTCTCATAGACACTGCAGTACCAAGCGCAAGTGTTTTTCATGCTCTTCCATCGTCCGAGAATATATCAAAATATCGTCAAGGAAAACTTGAACAAACTTGTCGAAGTATTCGTGAAACACCCCATTCATCAAACTCATAAATACCCCTAGGGAATTTGTCAATTCAAACGGTAAAACAATAAACTCGTAATGTCCAAACCTCATCTTAAATGTGGTATTAGGTATGTCTTCCTCCTTGATCTGTAACTAGTGATATCATGATTTCAAGTTGATCTTTGAAAACATCGTCATGCCTTTCATTTGATCAACCAGATCGTCAATCCTTGGCAACAGATACTGATTCTTGATAGTTGCCTTGTTTAATTGATAGTAGTCAATGCAGATTCTCCAAAACCCATCCTTCTTTCATATGAAAATAAAAGTTGCAGCCCTATCATTGTTTCATGGAAACTTGAACAGGAGATCTAGCTAAAGCATACACAAACAAATCTTGTTAAGAGAAGGAAGAGATATATACAATCAAGAATGAGAATCAATGCATATTGTTATCTAATCAATGAGTGAGTGATCTTCACTCATATAGGCAATGACATCCTATCATTAGGAATGCATGCATAATAGTGATGGTCTAAGATTAGAAAGACTAAAATAGAACTAGTCAGTTAACTCCCACTGAACTAGTGTGTCGAAAATAGAAATTTTTGCAACACCCCCCTGAACATCAATATGGAGTAAAAAATGAGTCTCGGCTACTAGGCCATTTTAGGTACTCATGTACAATGCAACTAATGAAAACTAAATAGAAACAAGGAAATATAGAAAACCACATGGGATCAAAACCCCCCCTCAAAAGATAATATATCAAAAGAAGAAAATGAAAGTTTCTAGGCAAATGTGTTCTTCACTGCGAGATGATCCCACAAAGTTTAAAACTTGTGCTCATTGAAAGTCTTCGTGAAGATGTAGCAATTTTTATGGATCTGATGAAGTTCTTTGGCAACTTGTTTATCCTAGTACCTCTTGATCCTATGGACCCAACTGCACCTGAAAATATTCCTTTCAGGTGGAAGTGCAACTAGATTCCAAGTCTGGTTCTATAGGAGTGAGTCATACTCCTTCTGCATGGCTTCTTTCCATAATGGATTTCCCACAACCCTATTGTAGTTCTATGGATCAGTATATTGAATCATATAGCAATGCATGGGCATCGTAGGTTCTGAAGATGAAAGTACATGAGAAGGCTCCTCATTCTAAGATCGAGGCATCCTCGAATACAATGGATTCCATGCAAGGATGCCTGCTTCCTAAAGTGTGGTCTATTCCTTCTTAGGAATTTGTTGAAGCTTCGGTGTTGGCTTCTTATCTGGCTGTACTACCTGCTTATTTCCATGTACAGAATCTGAGTGTATGGAATCCTCTATGATGTCTGAAACTGATGGAAGAACAAGAGTATATGCCTATTGCACTGGAGGTGCATGCAAAGTAATCTCATTATGTGTAAGCAGAATAGAGGAGTCATTATCAAAAAACTTAGTGAATTTATACAACCTTGACTTGTGATCCACCTCACCAATCGCAATGATGGAATTGTCATGCATGTCAATTACCGAAACTTAATCTGATGTAAATTCAACATTTTTACCTTTCTGAGTGATCTGATAAACTAAGAGTAGATTCATATAAATATTTGGAACATGTAAAACATTCTCAAAAGTTCCATTGTGGAGTTCCACTCTCCCTTCTCCTACTACTACTACTAGAGTATCATCCCCCATGAGAATAGGGGGCCTTGAGCATGGACTCAAGGAAGAGAAAACTTCCTCTTTCATTGTCATATGATGGGATGCACCAGAATCTATAATCCATGAATTAGATGAGGAATGAATTGCAACTAGAGCATGATGATTACCTTTCTTAGGAGCAAGATCTTCTTCCTTCTACTTCTTGACTCCCTATGGAATGAAGTTTCCAAGGTTTTTTTGCTGAAGTGGTTGTGCGATAAGATCGATATGTTTTTTCATGCATGTGGATTCTTCATGATTCAGTTTATTCCAGTAAGTGCACTGCTTTCCCTTCTTCTTCTTCTTGGAATCTGAAGAGTCTTTGGAACCTGAAGAATCATTAAAGGGTTTGGAATATCCCTCCTTCACGTTCTATTTGGATGACCCTTTTCCATCATCATGGTGAGTGCATGTGCTTTGATATATTTCATGAGGCCCATTTGTATGAGTTTTGTTTGCTCTTGTGTAAGAGACTCAATGAACTGAGCCAACATAGGAATTTTCCAATTTGTTCCAAAAAGACATTTGCCAGAATGGAAATTGGAGACATATACAACATATTCTGGTCCTATCTTGGCCAATATTGTTAGAATAAGTTGTTTCTCTTGTGTATACTTGTCAATACCACATTAAACCAAGTTCAAAATCAAAGATTTAAATTTAGTAAATAAATCCTGTATATTATCAAAACTTTTAGGGTCTAATGTATTCAACTCTACCTCAAGCATATGACCTCGCATCTCATCCTGCTTTCCAAAGAGTCCTTCCAAGGTGGTCCAAATCTCGTTTGGAGTCTTGCATGAAGCAACATGAAACCATAAATTAGTGGAGATTAACTCAAGAAGTAGTAATGTGGACTCATCCTTACGGTTTTCCCATCTCGTCTTCTCAATCATTGATGTAGGTTTTGTTTCTATTGCCATCGTCAAATTATATAGTCCTTTCCTTCTGAGTTGGTATTGTTCCTTAGGATTCCAATCAAAATAATTGTATGGTGTGAGGATTACCAACAAGTTTGACTATATAATAGTTGTCCTATCCATATCTCCCACTATTTCTAAGAACCCCTAAAAATTTACTCTCAATCTGCAAGTGAAAAATTAAGAAATCATGGCAGAAAGGGCACTTTAAGTGAAAATTCTTATCAGTTTCAGGAGATGATCTTTCGACTTACTTTCTGAGCAAACGGTGAGGAATATCACCAAATGATTGAAAACCCACTTGCATAATGGGTCGATTTACTTATTGTGGGAGTCGTTTCCTAAAAAATGTAATATTTTGGGAGAAAACATTGTAGAAAGTTATGACCATAGATTCATATATGTTTCAAGAGGCTATCTTCCGACTTACTTTCTAAGCAAACGGTGAGGAATATCACCAAATGGTTGAAAACCCAATTGTATAATGGGTCGATTTACTTCTCACGTGAGTCGTTTCCTCACAAAATTAACATTTTGGGAGAAATCACTGTAGAAAGGTACGACCACAGATTCATATCAGTTTCAGGAACTATCTTCAGGCTTACTTTATGAGCAAATGGTGAGGAATCTCTCCAAATGGTTGAAATCCCACTTTCTGAATGGGTTGATTTACTTCTCGCACAATTCGTTTCCTCAAAAACTTAATAGTTTGGGAGAAATAACTGTAGAAAGGTACGACCATGAATTTAGCTCGTCAAAACTTCGATTTTCATTATTCTTTGGCTTGTTTGGCTTGCTCCAAGTAGCGTAGCTCTGATACCATGTCAGTGTTTCATGGAAACCTGCACAAGAGATCTATATAAAGCATACAAAAACAAATATTATCAAGAAAAGGAAGAGAGATATACAATGAAGAATGAGAATCAATGCATATTATTATCTAATCAATGAGTGAGTGATCTTGAATCATATAGGAAATGACATCATATAATTAGGAATGCATGCATAATAGTGACGGTCTAAGATTAGAAAGTCTAAAATAGAACTAGTCAGTTAACTCCCACTGAACTAGTGTTACTCCCACTGAACTAGTGTGCCGAAAATAGAAATTTCTCCAATAAAACCATGGTGACACACTTGGATGTATAAGTCCTAGGTCCAACAACTCCTTCAGTTTCATTTTCAAATCCTATAACTCAGGGGTCGACATTTGATAAGGAATTCTTGCTATCAATTTTGTTCTTGGTTTTAGGTCGATGGTAAACTCGAATTCCCTCTCAGGTGACAACCCTGGTAACTCCTCTGGGAATACGTATGCACACTCTCGTACTACCGGAAGTTTTTCTAGTCCTTCTGCCACACCCATTTTGTTTAACCCAACGATCACATAAATATTGCATCCTGTTATCACTCCAAAAAACTCTTTGAGGTTGTAAGTCAAAGATGCTTGGTAACTTAAAGTAAACTTGTTTTTGTGTTTTTGTATGTGTGGATCAATGGGATAACTCAACTACAATATGGTATCCAGACACTCAAAATGAATAATCAAATAAACCAATGCCCTCAAGGATCAATAATCAGATAATATCTTTAACTGGGTGAAGAAGACAATGCTTATAAACCAAATACACAATGATGGGTTTAATAAAAAATGTAAGAAACTATTAATCAAGTTATGAACTGACTAATGAGATGACAATCATTTTGCAGTTAAAACAAATTGAACAAGAGTACATAAGAAGGGTGGAAATATGACATTAATAGAGAGAGAAACTTGTGATTTGTATTATCATATGAAAAGTCTGTTACAGAGGTATAGTTCCTGTATCCAAAATCAAACCCCTGGTTCATCCACAGTTTAAGTATTTATAGCCTTTACAATAGATGTCAGATCCCTGAAAAATGGATCTGGATTTCTAAATATAGAAAACAGAGTGCAAACTGATTACAATCAGGTAATTGAAAATCTACTTGATATGAATTGAACTGTCTTCAAAATGTCTTTCACATCTGGTCTTCATCATTGATATGTCTCTGATGTGTCATGGAGGAAAGGACACATGTCTTCAGTAGTTGGAAAACTTTCAACAGCTGTGAACAAAGCTTTAGTTGACCAATTAAGCATTTACCTCCAAAATCTCCACGGATCTTTGAAACTGAATATTTCATGATTTGGTGATTAATCTTTTTGATGCTCTCTTATCCTTTAAATCACCCAAAACTCGCTCTGTTCGAGCTCAAATCTTCAAAATTCTTACTCTGTGGTTTCACCAACTATTTCTCCTTAGGATTTGCTAATTAGCCAATGAAATCTCTTCTTTTCAACAACTAATTGGTTATAATTGTGCCTTATGTGTTGGTGAAAACGCTGTTTTAATCAAAAGGAAAACCTTTCGTGTTCAAAATAAAAAATCATTGTTTATTTGATTAATCTCCCTACAAATTTACAGCAACCTGTGCCAGCACCTATAAATCTAGATGTGTGGTAATTTTTTTCCTTCAACTTTTTGATTTTCCTCTTCAGGTGCTTACCTAACCACCATAAGCTATTATAATCCTTTGTGATCCATTTCTTCTTCTTCTTATCCTTTCAGAGATTCCAAAAACTAGTTTGTTTTCTATATTTTCCTTAGTTACATGCCTGTACCTTTAGAATAAACAATGGCAAGTGCAGATGTCCATACCATTTAGCATTTCCATCCAAGAATCAGTAACAGGGTCATAGGTTTCATTTCCAATGTCTTCAATCTAGTCATAATTTGATCATTGATGCACAGGCTTTTTCCTTCTTTCTCGATCCTCAGAACACTTCAAGTGAAATAAATATTAAAATCTGGACAAGGAAGATTGATTGTAGTTGTTGTTTATATATACAAACAGTAAACAATTAGCATTAAGATTTGACTGTAAAATAGGTCAAATATCCAAAGATGGACAAATGAATATGGGATCAAGGTTACTTTATTATAAATAATGCCAAGCACCCTACTCTAAAACTATTTTTGTCATGGAAATACTAATTCTGGATGTTTTTCCCTTTCTGAGACCGTGACAAACATCAAAATAGCATGACATCTTCTAGCTCAATTGTTGCATTATGTTATTACTCTTTACCATCTCTTATAAGAAGATAATTGTTATAAAATTTGGCCCTCGGTCATAGTCAATGATTAATCATCGCAAGGAGACATTACGATTCTTCCATGTTTGCATTAACCAATACCCTCCTAACTATTACCTTTCTAACTCGTGATCTGGAATTTCTAATTTCAGAAGTCCATGATAATCTGGGGATTTAAATATAAATATGGAAAAGGGTTTTGCAACATCTAAAACCCAATCAAGATCTGACTTGGATGTGTTTATGTTACACTGAAATCGAATAGATGAAGCCTTTGTTACTTCCTCCTCGAGCCTTCCAACAAAACTTGCAATCTCTTGCACAGAAGAAGAGAAGCTTTGATGGTGCATCAATATAGAATGAGAAGGGACTTAATGATATGCTTGGTGTATCAACATGTAGCTTGATTCATGGCTGATCTATGGGTTATGTGTCGACTTGTTTTCTAACACTGTTGATTTGAATTCGAGGCTATTGTTTATATAATCGATGAGATATGTAGGAGATTAGCTTGGCGTTCAACAGAGGGCTTGGTATATATCGATTGATGAATTGACATGTGGACTGGGCTTGATTCAAATGCATTTGCACATAAATCATAAAAATTGAGATAGAACTCAGCATGGCATGTGGCTCGATGTGTCAACATGTGTATCAATTCATAACTTGACTCATGGATTGGATGCATAGCTTACCTCGTGGGTCCATAAAACTCGAGAGATATTTAGCATGAGAACTGGCCTAGTGGCTTAATTAAACATATGGCCTATCTTGTGGCTTGAATTTGTACGTTCACTTGTAATCTAACTCATGGCTTGGTTTTGAGTTCAATGCGCTTGTCTGACTTAGGATTTGGCATAGGTTTAGAATAACTTCAAGCACCCATCATAAAAAATGCATATTGTTATTTGAAAATGTTAAAGACAATAAGGCTAAGGTTATAGGCTATGTAACATTTATTTTTCCTTTTGTATTGCAGGTAAAGAGGAAGATACCAAAGGCTTTCTGTGCAAGAGAGATCAATGTAAGATGAATCAAGAATTTGGAGATAAAACACTAGCCATAAGACTAAGGAAAATGACATGTTTAATTATGAACGAATGAAAGTACCTCAAAATTTTCAATGTCATTTGAGGAGATAAAATCTGGCTCCAACTGGGATGGAGACCTCCCTGCAAGGTTTCCAAGAACCTAGTAGTTCCATTCGCCTTTACCATTGGGCATGGAGTCATCTGGCCTTTACAATTGATTCCCTACAAACCTATAGTATGCATGTAGCCTTCTCTGCTTATTCAACAACTGAACATGATCTAGTTGCTCATATGAGGATTTTATTCTCACACCTACTCCTACTTCTAATCAGTAGGGGAAAACTGATCAAGTAAAATTAATTATCTAATGCAGCCAAGAAAGAAATTGATTTACTAGTAACCTCCTTGATCTGAATCCGAAAAAGAAAGGAAACCATAGCATGCAAAAATATAGTTTGAAAAGAGGGCATAACCAACCATCATTTGAAAAAAATATCTTGACATTTATGCTTCTCATAAAATCCAAATAGTCAGCAATAGGGTCAATAAAGACATAAAGAAATACCTCCCTTTGATGTTGTTCCAACTGAAAGAAAAGCTTCTGCTTTTTTTCTTCACTGATGTCAATGTTGAATCTGGACTGTTTTTCCTCTATCAAATGAAAAAACAAGCTCAACTACTGATCTGAAACTTTATACTCCTCACCTTCCTCCTCATAACTGTTGAAATATGCCTTGGTCTACAAATCATAAAGCTGAGGGCTACCCTCATTGATCTTAATGTCGAATGCAGATTGTTCTTATTCTGTAGGAAGAAAATGCAAGCACAATTGTTGATCTGAATCTTTTTTCTCCCTTTCATCATATCTCTGTAATATGAATTCATAATGATGATATGATGGCTCATCACAACTAACAATTTCCTTTCCAACAATAATATATTTGCAGGATATATCAAAATTAAAATCATTGGACTTTTGAGCAACGGATTCGTAACAAGCATCAATCACAACATGCACACATTTTTTATCATCTTTCTGTTGAAAAGAAGAACTAGATGTAATTTGAGTAAACTATAAGTCTTCACAAACCTTAGAATCTTCTTCCTCATCACTGTATTGGTCGAATATAGGAGTATCAAGGTAAGATCCTAATGACAGTTATGAAGCTTCTTGAATAGCAGGATCAACAATAAAATCTTGAAACAAACCTGGAAAAATATCACCTTGTTCTTTATGGTTACTGCAACTTCCCTGGACCTGCAAATATAGAAAATGTGGGCTGCCCTCAGCATCTATTGCAGTTTTGAAATTGTCACCATGATTTCCATAATGTGTATCAACAATCCCTTGATCACAGTAAGAGGTATCTTCAGCTGATGTATATCCTTGTTCTTTGACATCAGAAAAAGAGACATATTGATCTTCATGATCATTTAAAACAATAGACACATCTGATATGATTTCATATGCTTCTGTATCACTATTATCATAATCAATATCATTGAGAATCTCTTTATCTTCATGGTAAATACTATCTTCTGCAATAGTAGCTTTATCACTAATCTGATTTTTGTGACAAGCAAAATCTTCATGATATGAAGAAAACTCTTCACAACATCCTCCAAAAATATATTCAACTGAAAAATAATCTTTACAAAAGAAATTAAAAGCTGCATGAAAACCAACCAAAGAGCTAACCCTTGCATCCGAAAGAGACCGACACCAGTCAAGAGCAATCCCCTCTAATGAATACCAAAAGAGTTTAATCTGAACATCTTCATGTATGATCTGGAGCCGATGAATAAACTCATGAAAATCCAACAAATGTTCAGCTGGTACTTCCCATTCTTCTCCTTGAAATATGGGAAGGTTGTGTTCCCATTCATCTCTACTAGGTACAAGATGAGGGTAACCATAAATACTTGAGAAATTGCAAAAAACATACCTCTTGTTCATTTCATACCAATGGAGTCGCCAATAGATTTCAAAGCAATGGAGTCGCTACTGAATTCATCCTTCATGGAGTTTCCAGATAGATGATTACAACCGAAAATGTGTCCGGACTTTGTCTATCATCAAAGCTAGATCTTGTCATCTCCCAAGGAAGCTGAGCTTTAATCTCCTCTCCCCAACAACAACGCCAATTTGTTATCACTCCAAGAAACTCTTTGAGGTTGTAAGTCAAATATGCTTAGTAACTTAACGTAAAATTGTTTTTGTGTTTTTGTATGTGTGGATCAATGGGATAACTCAACTCCAATATGGTATCCAGATAGTCAAAATGAATAATCAAATAAACCAATGCCCTCAAGGATCAATAATCAGATAATAACTTTAACTAGGTGAATAAGACAATGCTTATAAACCAAATACACAATGATGGGTTTAATAAGCAATGTAAGAAACTATTAATCAAGTTATGAACTGAATAATGAGATGATAGTCATTTTGTAGTTAAAACAACTTGAATAAGAGTATAGAAGAAGGGTGGAAATCTGACATCAATAGAGAGAGAAACTTGTGATCTTTATTATCATATGAAAAGTCTAATACAGAGGTATAGTTCCTGTATCCAAAATCGAACCCCTGGTTCATCAACAGTTTAAGTATTTATAACCTTTACAATAGATCTCAGATCCCTGAAAAATGGATCTGGATTTCTAAATATAGAAAACAAAGTGCAAACTAATTACAATCAGGTAATTGAAAATCTACTTGATATGAATCGAACTATCTTCAAAAGGTATTTGACATCTGGTCTTCATCATTTCTATGTCTCTGATGTGTCATGGAGGAAAGGACACATGTCTTCAATAGTTGGAAAACTTTGAACATATGTGAACAAAGCTTTAGCTGACCAATTAAGCATTCACCTCAAAAATCTCCACGAATCTTTGAAACTGAATATTTCAGGATTTGGTGATTAATCTTTTTGATGCTCTCTTATCCTTTAAATCACCCAAAAAGCGCTCTGTTCGAGCTCAAATCTTCAAAATTCTTACTCTGCAGTTTCACCAACTATTTTTCCTTAGGATTTGCTAATTAGCCGATGAAAGCTCCCCTTTTCAACAACTAATTGGTTTTAATTGTGCCTTCTGTGCTGGTGAAAACTCTGTTTTAATCAAAAGGAAAACCTTTCATGTTAAAAATAAAAAATCATTTTTTATTTGATTAATCTCCCTACAAATTTACAGCAACATGTGCCAGCACTTGTAAATATGGATGTGTGGTGATTTTTTTGCCTTCAACTTTTTTATTTTCCTCTTCAGTTGCTTAGCTAACCACCATAAGCTATTATAATCCTTTGTGATCTTTTTCTTCTTCTTATCCTTTCATAGATTCCAAAAGATGGTTTGTTTTCTATATTTTCCTTAGTTACATGCCCGTACCTTTAGAAGAAATAGTGGAAAGTACAAATTTCCATACCATTTAGCATTTCCATCCAAGAATCAGTAACAAGGTCATAGGTTTCATTACCAATGTCTTAAAGCTAGTCATAATTTGATCATTGATGCACATGCTTTTGCCTTCTTTCTCGATCCTCATAACACTTCAAATGAAATAAAGATTAAAATCTGGACAAGGAAGATTGGTTCCAACTGTTGTTTATATAGACAAACAGTAAAGAATTAGCATTAAGCTTTGACTGTAAAATAGGTCAAATAGCCAAAGATGGACAAATGAATATGGGGTCAAGGTTACTTTCTTATAAATAATTCCAAGAACCCTACTCTGAAACTATTTATGTCATGCAAATACTAATTCTGGATGTTTTCCCCTTTCTGAGACTGTGACAAACATCAAGATTGCATGACATCTTCTGGCTCAACTATTGCATTATCTTCTTACTCTTTACCATCTCTGACAAGAATATTTAGCAACTGTTATAAAATTTGGACCTCGGTCATAGTCAATGATTAATAATCACAAGGAGACATTACGATTCTTCCATGTTTGCATTAACCAATACCCTCCTAACTGTTACCTTTCTAACTCGTGATCTGGAATTTCTTATTTCAGAAATCCATGATAATCTAGGCATTTAAATATAAATATGGAAAAGGGTTTTGCAGCATCTAAAACCCGATCAAGATCTGACTTGGATGTTTTTATGTTACACTGAAATCGAATAGATGAAGCCTTTGTTACTTCATCCTCGAGCCTTTCAACAAAACCTACAATCTCTTGCGCAACAACAGAGAAACTTTGATGGTGCATCAATACATAATGAGAAGGGACTTAATGATACGCTTGGTGTATCGACATGCATCTTGATTCATGGCTGATATATGGGTTATGTGTCAACTTGTTTTCTAACACTATTGATTTGAATTCAAGGCTATTGTCCATAGAATCGAAGAGATATGTAGGATATTGGCTTGGCGTTCAATAGAGGGCTTGGTATATATTGATTGATCAATTAACATGTGGACTGGGCTTGATTCAAATGCGTTTTCACATAAATAATAAAAATTGAGATAGAACTCAGTGCGACATGTGTCTTGATGTGTCAACATGTGTATCAATTCATAACTTGACTCATGGATTGGATGCATAGCTTAGCTCGTGGGTCCATAAAACTCGAGAGATATTTAGCATGAGAACTCACCTAGTGGCTTAATTAAACATATGGCCTAGCTTGTGGCTTGACTTTGTATGTTCACTTGTAACCTAACTCATGGCTTGGTTTTGAGTTCAATGTGCTTGACTGACTTAAGATTTGGCATAGGTTTAGAATAACTTCAAGCACCCATCATAAAAAATGCATATTGTTATTTGAAAATGTTAAAGACAATAAGGCTAAGGTCATAGGCTATGTAAAATTTATTTTGCCTTTTGTATTGCAGGTAAAGAGGAAGAGACCAAAGGCTTTATGGGTAAGAGAGGTCAATGTAAGCTGAATCAAGAATTTGGAGAGAAAACACTGGCCATAAGACTAAGGAAAATGACATGTTTAATTATGAACAAATGAAAATACCTCAAAATTTTCAATTTCATTTGAGGAGATAAAACATACCTTGCACATGCTCTTTCGTAGTCATAGGGAAGAGATGAACCTTAGGGAAACTCCCTAGTTCCTTCTTACAATCACATGTCTCTGTCCCTCATCGACCAAACTTAACTGTTTCATCTTACAGTTGAGTATTGCCTCATGCGATTCCAACCAATCCATACGAATCACGTCATACAATCCTAATATCATGATGTACAGGTTGGCCTTCGTGAAAAAATATCCTAGGTTAAGGATACAACCTGCAACCTTTCCTCCAACCTTATGTTTGACTCCCGATGCCATTTCTACAATGCTAAAATTGTCTTGTTCAACTGCCTTTACCTTAAAAAAATTTAGCGCTGCACTAGAAATAAACCTCTCTGTAGCACCTGGATCTATCAAAATACTAAGGGTCTAGTCAACAATGGTACATGACGTCTCGACCACTATAGATTGGTGCTCAACCCAATGGTTATTATCCGCTACATGATCTTGATGGGCCTTGCCAAAGTTTCCTACGGTAGTGGGTCCGACTGATCCGGCTACTTTGGCCCTCTCAACTAGAAAGTCACACTGGTAATTTTGATCCCCATGTGTCCAGCACTTGGTCTTCGATCCAGTACTGCTGGTACCTGAAGTGGAAGTTGATGGCCCACTGACCTAGAACTCTGGTTTGTTCTACTGAACAGGCCTAAAATGTTGTTGCTAAGGTTGACGTTGATACTAGTATTGTGGTCCTCTGTAGGGAGTCTGTTGTTGAGGTATCGGTCACCATGGTGTAGTGAAAGTGGGTCCTCTTGGAGTGCCTCGATACCCTGGAGGATGTCTAAATAGTGTCTTATGTTGTTGTGCACCAAATGTCACTGATCCTGTCAGTCTCGATGGATTCATGCTCTAACCCCCGCTGATGATCTCCTCCTCAGCTATGAGGGACTTATGGATAACATCGTGCAACGT
Source organism: Picea sitchensis (assembly GCA_010110895.2). NCBI lineage: Eukaryota > Viridiplantae > Streptophyta > Pinopsida > Pinales > Pinaceae > Picea > Picea sitchensis. The sequence continues at coordinate 105,164 of SNQJ01S0010442.1, forward strand.
TTGAGGCATCATAATTTTCACCTTCGCACAAATGCTGACATTAAGGCTAAACACAAACTTGTTGAACTTAATATTTTTGGTATTCAGGTGTGGAGCATAGTGAAGAAACTCCATGAAATGAGCCTCATACCCAGGAATTGTATGACCACCCTGTCTTAATGCGTTAAACTCATTGAGTTGAAACTCAATGAATTCCTCTAAAAAATATATTTCCTAGAATGGCTCCTTGGCAGTTCCCATGACACTTCTTCAACGATGACATTCAGTTGTGGCAAGAGCATCTTCCACCATAGTAGAGCACTCCCCTTCAGTTGAAATACCGCCATGCAGACCTTCATGTTGGAGGTATAGTCATGAAGTGCAAATCACATCGCCATATTCTCCAGCCATGCCTCGAAGGCTATGTTGTTCGTGGCACCAAAGAAATTGGAAAACTTGACCTTCTCTAGTTCTCGGTGAATGCTACCAGTACTAGTTGGGGCATGTAGTGGACCCTCAAGGGTTGTTAGTGCCCTAGCCTCATCTCTATCCAAATGGCTGATCAGGGCCTCATACATCCTTTGAAAATACCTAATCAACCCAAACACATCTCCCACAACTATTTTTTTCTGTCTGACAACCTATTCTTCTCCTTGGGGGTAAGACCCCTCAGGAATGGAGTGTAATATCCCTAAGGCCGAACCCAATTGTAAATGTAAATACAAATGTACTTAAGATGGTGATATGTTTTGATATAATTTTGGATGCACCTTTCATGGCATAATGCGTGCAGGTACTGTGCAGTAAAATGAGGAAGTGTGCACATTCAAGGATATTGCGCACAACATCTTAAGTGTGCGCGATGTTGAGGCTAGGGAGCCTTTGTGTATATGATATGTTTTTTAGGCTGGTGAGCCAGTTATTATAAGCTAGGATGCTTATGTTTTGATTAGGCCACAGAGCCTATATGTTAAAGGCTAGTGCGCCTGTTTTTGTACATGTCTCATATTTAATATAAAATACATCGCTATGTGTAGACCGACCACGATAAAAGAGATAGGGGGACTAAACTCCACTAGTCAGGGAAAGGGTGGGGCCTAAAAGTTAAGGAAAAGGGATAATCTAGAAATCTTGAGCCAAAACGGAATATTATATTAATATTTCTTAAATCATAAAGTATGGATAATTATTTTATCCTAAGTTCCAAAGTTGCGGACAAGTGGGCCAAAGTAGCTCCCAACATGACAAGTGTCAAGTTGGAAACATGCATACATATTGTTGGGACTTAGTTCATTTTAACACTCCCCCATCATTCTTACCATCATCTTTTCCAGGATTCCTTCCATCATTCAACCTTGATTCCATGACCATTTTCACTCACGCAGTTAGTTATCCTTCAAACATTCATTTCAATGTATATAAACCTGTATACATTGCCATTTTGTGTTGGTGTAGCTGGCTATCTAGGGAGCGGGACTGAAGAAGCGGGTTGTCAGACCCATGGGATATTGAAGAGGCAGGTTGTCAAGCCCATGAGCAATTCTATGGGTGAGAGAATTGCTGGGAATTGACTTCCTGAAGGTGTTGAATTGCAGCTACAGGGCTCTGAGACTTCCTGTCCAGCCTGTTGCTAAAGTCCTAGAAGGGAAGTGGGGCAGTCAAGGGGCTATTGAGAAGAGAAGGGGCACACTTCCTTGGGTGGGACAGGCATGTGGGGAATGAGGGACTATAGTCTGTTAGTTGAGCAAGCACCTGTGATGGAGTCTTCCTGTTTTCCATGAGCCATTAGCCTGGTTAGGAACCCTTACCCAGGTGGAGTTTAGTCCTAGCTCGGAGGTGACTCATTGTTGAGAGTGATGAACATTTTGGTATAAGGTTGGGAGGTTCATGGAATATCTGCACGTAGTTGGTGACATTCTTACCAAGATAAGTGCCAATTGTGTGATAAATTTACATGTTGCATTATTATTTATGTGCATATTTTTATGGGTTGTCATATGCGTGATTATAACTGTGATTATTTTTATGGGTATTTCCTGTATATGTTGCATGTATGCATTAACTGTTATTTCAGTATGGATTCATTCGTTTACAGATATATTTGTATGTTTATGTTTTATATATAAAGCTTCCACAAGAGATTTGTGCATGGATATGTTTTAATCACATGAAGATAGAAAATTGTATGTGACATAGTTCAGTTTGGATGTTGTGTATGTTACAGTATGTTCCACACAGAGAACATATGTGTTCTCTGGCATAGTGTGGCCCAGCATGGATGGTCGGGGACGTTACAAAAGGGTTTCAAAGCTAAGTAAAGCATCTGAGTGGTGTCATTTATCGACATGTGGGTGGCTGGGGATGTTACAATATGGTATCAAAGCTTCAATTTTGAGCACTGAGCCTGGATGGGTCGAGCAATTCGAGTTGAAGAGAAATTTTATAGAGGTTCTATTTCAAAGTGGCCAAATTTTGAGTTGCAAAGTGTCTAACTACAATATGGTACTGAAATTGGGAAAGAGCCCCAATTTTGGTTGGTAAATTCATGGGGAAATGGAGAAATTCGGCCAAGTGGTGAGATATAATTGTTTTAATATTTGTTCTAGCAAATTTGAACCTAGAATTGGTCGAATTTGAGGTTACAGAGTAGCGATGATAGTTGGAGTGAGATTAGTAAATAAAATTATCAATTCGTGAATTGATTTCGGGGAAATTCGTTCCAGAAATGTCAACCCACAATGATTTGTTGTTGCAGAGGTTGAATTGGTGTTATCGGGGTGAAATTGAATGAATTTCGTGGTTGTAGAATTGTCTATGGTAAATTGGGGAAAGAGTTAGGAAAAAGCCCCAATTTCTATAGCAGAATTCACGAGGAATTGATGTGCATAAAGATGAATGTGCACAGTTGGACGCACCAAAAATTCATGTGGCGCAGTGAAAAGCTCGGGATAGGTAAAATTTGACACTGTGCGGCAAGGTATTGGCGTGCTGATGTGTGCGTTAAATTTTGGTGCTGCGCGAAAAAAAATATAGTGTGAGACTGCGCGCGGAAAATTTTGACGTCGTGCAAAAAAATCTTGGTGTGTGGGTGTGTGCACTGAATTTAACATTGTGCGGTGTGCACACACATAGTAATGGTGCATGGGGTGTATGCAGTATTGGCAGAGTGCAAAGGAGTTGGTTGGTGCACGCACAATATGAGTATAAGTTGTCTCGCGACAATGTAATCAATGGTGCGCGCATATTATTGTGCACGATGGGGGAATATTGAAATTTGGCATGGTGCAATGCATAGAGTGAAATTCATGTGGAATATCAGTGCGCGATACAAAAAATAAATAAATTGTGTGCAATAGGTATGATTGCAAGAACCAAAATTGCGCATAGTAGATATTGGCGCGCAATGCAAAGGTAGTGCGTGTAAGTTATTAGCACGACAGAGAAGAAATGCATAGTGGTTAAAGTGCACGAAGCACGAGTTACCTTATGATGTTGCAGCACATGGAAAATATGGGTGCACAGATTGAAATTTGTGTGCACGAAGTTGTTTGAAGGGTGAAGAACAACAAAAAACCAATGAATTTCTGCGACGTTTTACATCGTTTGAACGTCACCTTTTTGCAGTGCGTTTTTTAGGGCTCTCTCGTGTCACTGGGTATATCTATAGAAAACATTGGCTAGATTTGGGTTAAGAACCAAATAGGTATGAGTGCAAGAACCAAAATTGCATGCAGTAGATATTGGCGCGCAACGCAAAGGTAGTGCGCGCAAGTTACTAGCACGACAGAGAAGAAATGCATAGTGGTAAAAGTGCATGAAGCACAAGTTACCTTATGATGTTGCAACACATGGAAAATACGGGTGCACAGATTGAAATTTGTGCGCACGAAGTTGTTTGAAGGGTGAAGAACAACAGAAAACCAATGCATTTTTGCGACGTTTTATATCATTTGAACGTCACCATTTTGCAACGCGTTTTTGAGGGCTCTCTCGTGTCACTTGTGTTAAGAACCAAATACCAATATAGCATAGAAAAACCTTAGAAAAAGTACTCAATGCCTTGAAAAAGAGATAATTTAAGATAATAAGCCTCTTCGAGGGGGAAACCTCCTTTTACCCCACTTAAATGTTCAAGTACAAGATCATTCAAAATGAAAATGTCTCCTTGGTATATATAGGAGACTAGGAGGTATAATTACAACTAATG
>SNQJ01S0010442.1:128767-138771 GCA_010110895.2 Picea sitchensis
CAATATAGCATAGAAAAACCTCAGAAAAAGTACTCAACGCCTTGAAAAAGAGATAATTTCAGATAATAAGCCTCTTCGAGGGGGAAACCTCCTTTTACCCCACTTAAATGTTCAAGTACAAGAAGATTCAAAATGAAAATGTCTCCTTGGTATGTATAGGAGACTAGGAGGTATAATTACAACTAATGGCCTAAAGCCGACATAAATAAAATAACATTACTAATATAATATGCCCCAATTAAGGGGTAATGAGCCAATATTAGGGCTTAACAGGTTAAAGTGCATGAAGCACGAGTTACCTTATGATGTTGCAGCACATGGAAAATACGGGTGCAAAGATTGAAATTTGTGCGTGCGAAGTTGTTTGAAGGGTGAAGAACAACAGAAAACCAATGAATTTCCGTGACATTTTATATCGTTTGAACGTCACCTTTTTGCAGCACGTTTTTGAGGGCTCTCTCATGTCACTGGGTATATCTATAGAAAACATCGACTAGATTTGGGTTGTTTTGGGGTTTGTTGTTGAATGACTGGAGGAACGGAGATGACATTTCGGCTATGGATCTTGGAATAAACAATGCATTGTCGGAACATTGAAATATCAAGAGGAGAAGGCTAATTAATGTGATCAGTATGAGTTTAATAGAAAAGTTGCATGGTATTAGAAGAAAAAGAAACACACAACCGCATCGGAGCATTTTTTAAAATGAATTCAAAGTTGGTTTGAGAAGAAATAAATATAGTCTAAATTGCTAAGTCGTGAGCATCTCAGAGATGAATTCTGGGTTTTATATTCCTCCGATTCAGACAGATGAAAGTGAAATATAAGATTACAAGAAACACATACTATGAAAGAAAACAAGACTCATATCACCACCAGTCAGAATCTTTTCATAAATAGTCCAAAATCCATTTCTGCATTTATATATTCATTTTAATCCCAAAATTACAAAAAAAAAAAAAGTCTTTCTACACAGAGGGCAGGTTCCTTTCCCCATTTTTCTTCCTTGAGATAATATATATATAGAGGAATTATTTGTAGAATTCGAAATGCTAAGACTTCCGCATATTTCTAAAAATAGAGATAAGTTACAAAAAGGGAATGATTTAAAATAACAGTTACCCATTTTAAAGGGACCGTTTAAGAATAGGTCTATCATCTATGGGGCCCCTTTCCTCTACTACCGGCTGTCCAAAATTTGCTGAAATATACTTAATTTTTATTTGAGGACTCATTTCATCTTAGCGATCTCCTCCTTTAGAGTATCTAACCAAACCGGTTGATCCTCTCCAACACTTTCAGTTGTTTCATCTATTTCAGCTACGGTTTCTTTTTTCTGTCACTTGCTTCGTTTCTTCTTAGTAGTTCCCCTATTGATGAATAGACCCCTCATAATGGGATTCAACCTGACTTCCAATTTCGAGTTTGTAGCAGGTTCAGTGTGGAATTTAGTCATTATTATATGCACAATTACCCGTTCCTTCTTACTCGTAGGAAAATCTACCACGTTTCCTGAATAACTAGTCTCATTGAATGTAGCTTTTTCCATGTACCTCAATTTTGTGGACACCGAAATACTTTTACAAAGATCAGAAGGTCGAGTAAAATTGGAGATTACTACATTTATGAATAAGATGATTCATCCATACTTGAGAATTGGTAGTTATAGAGTCCCAACCATGAATCACAAACAGACTTACGTACAAGTGCATTTGTTTTCCATGCTCAGCTAATCCATTTCAAATGATTATTTTTTGAGTTCGTTACATGGCGGCGTTCGCCTAACATCATACGACTATGAAGTACCAAACGAGTGAAACAGGGTGATATGACTAGCCATCGCCCGTGTCACGAGTGGTAGTTTCAACAAACTTCCTTTCGCCTCGATGTATCTCTAGAGACGCCACACATCTATTTTAAAAACCACAATGGTTTTCCCGGTCCTCCAAACTATCAGGCTTCTGCAACGATGTAGTTCTTGCTAAATTCTCAAGACTTGGGTCTTATCTAAAAAGATTTTGCAGAGTTAAAAAACTTTGAGTTATTAATAGGTGAGAAGGTTGAATTTTAGTTAAAAGAAAGGAATAAGCAGAGGTACTCAGGGAAAGAGTGCTATGACAAAATATTTCATAAGATGATCCAAAGCCAAGACCAAAAAATGTCAAGGTATGAATCTGAGTGCAGCCATAAAATATTGGGAGGTCACTACAGGAAGTCCTCTCATGTTAGTCAAGTATTCAATGGAATCTAGATAGAGGAATATATCATGTAGTGAATGAATTAGTGAAAGTGCATTCACTCCCAAAGAAACCAATATATAGATTAAGCAATACATTGGAGTTAAATCTATTATAAAAGGAATTGACTACCTGAATGATAGTAATTAGATAAAGAAAGAGGCTTATTGCATATTGGATAAGGAATGCATCATATCCACGGATTAGCTATGAAATTAGAATAATCCTTCCCTTATGGTTATCAGAGTGCGCAGTGGAAGCATGGTATGAAGGGCATTATTTATGATATGATAGAATTGGATTGTGCAAACCAGGTTGAAATCAGAATGGTCAAGACAAGGAAAGTAATAGATAGCAAGCAAATCCAATCACTGATATGATTAGTTAAGGAAAGGATAAATCAAGTAACTCAAGAAGGAAGTTGGTGTTAACTATCCTAGGTTACTCAGAAAACATGACTAGAAACATAATTGGGTCATGTAGGAGTTGGATCAAAGGGATCCAAAAAATAAATGGATGTTGAAGATCCAAAGTCTATAAGACAACAAGCTTGGAATCATAATCCATCCAAGTATGCATTGGGATAGATGGATCCATAAAATAAATAAAAAGTTGAAGCTTAATATCAGTTTAGTATTTGGATGGAAAATAAAAGGCAGCCAAGAGTGTTTTGGCTAGAAGGTGCTTAGATAAAAAAATATTCATGCACAGTGATTACAGTGAAGAGCACTTGAAGGTTTAGGAATACAGGAGAATGGAAGAATTCTGAGATAAACAAGGAAATGTGATACAGGAAGAAATAAGTTGCTGCAATTACTGTAGCAACAGGTATTTTATGGCTTGTTGGGACAGCCATAAAGCGATGATGCTTGCATATTTGCAAGTGTTGCTAATAATGTTTCTCCATATGGAAGGAAGCAATAGAAAGTTGGAATGATGAATTATAAGGCTGATAAAGAAGCATGGGAAACTTCTATTTTCATTGGCTAATCAGGTGGCATTAATCTCATTTAATGGAAGCCATGCAAGAAAGTATCTCTCTTTTGGAAATTATGTTGTATAATTGCCAAAGGGAAATCCAGGTAAGAATTTCCCCAAATTGAATTTTTATACTACGTTGTGTGGTATTGTTTAAGTGCATTGACATGATTGAGTTGCCACTAGGTGTGGTAAAGGCTAAAGGCCTATTATAGTTATCAAAGATTAGCTTTTGAATGCACACACTGACATAGTAGCATGTCATGTTAATTTGGTTATGAGACAATAACCACAGAAAAATAAAGGATAAGAACTTGTTATAGGAATAATGCTAAGAAATCTAGTCATGTATGAGACTAGGACATGGTTGGATATGGTAAGTTATGGTTATATAAAGGTTATGTGCTACACAAATACCTAATGAGCTTCCGACCTTTAAATAAGACTTGGACTACAACATTTTTGCTAACACTAATAAACACTACAGAATGGTATTCTTGGTGTAGTGTTCAGGTTGAAAAGGAAGGCATCCAAGTAATTGTGAAGACGAGGGGAAGTGTGTGGAGATGTGTCAAGACATTGTCCACATTTCCAATTTATGGATGGTGAGATGCATGAATTAGATAAAGCTCATTCTGAAAATCAATGCAAATGCGCATTGAATAAATAGGCAGTGAGAGTTGCACTCATGCCTAGTAAGTGGCAGAGTTACACTCATACATGATGGAATTGTATACTTAAATGCATTTTTTTGAATGCATTAAGTGAGTGCATGTACATATGATTTTGCATGGAATAAATTGTACTAATGGTTGAAAATTTTCTAACTCAAGAAGTTGAGAACAATTCAGTAACTATTAAACATTGCAATAGGAAAGTTGCAAGTGAGGTAGTTCCAAGAATAGTGACTACAGAAAATTTATGTTCAGAAAAATGAAGAAGCGAACTTACTATTGTTAATTATGAACATGCATATGCATAGGATGATGAATCATTCTATTTTCTTAAACTGTTTGGTAATTGTAATTGAATTGCTAGGTGCAGGAAATTATAAGAATCATTGCATAATATGACGTGCATGATGAATTATGATATACAGAAAATACTAACAATTTGTTGGTTGTATGGAATATAAATACAATGTCATACTTGGGAAAATTTGAATTCCTTATGAAATTAATTTGATTTATAAAATGGAATTTTTATAATGCTCTCTCATGATAATTGCATGTGTATGATGCAGATGAGATGATAATGATTAAAGTGGGAACTCTGGGAGCCACGGTGCTCTGAGACTTCCTATACGGCCTATGCTGGAGCCCTGGAAGGGAAGTTGAGCAGTCGATGAATTGTTGGACAATGAAGGTGCATACTACCTTGGGTTGTACAGGCATGTGGGGAAGAGAGACCATTGGTTGGAGTGTTGTTGAGGTTTGGTACATTGGCCTAGACTATGTTGATATTGATTGTGGGTTGTGGTTATCTTGAGAATCCATTGTCCTAATGGAGTCATATCCCATGCTTGAGAATGGTATGTTGCTGAAGTTTTATCAGCATTGATATATAAGGCTGGGTGGAATGTCATGGATCTACAACCAGTTGTTTCTTCAATTAAGTATAATTGAAGCATGTAATAAGGAACAATTAGCTGAATTGTTTCCTGAAGCAACTCTATGGAATAGAGAAATTGACTTCCAGTTGCAGTATGAGTATGAGAATTGGTGCTGGAAAGTAGAACACCAGATGGATAACAAGATTTCAATAGCTAAATATTGAAAATTTTAGAGAATTGGAATGGTACATGGTATATAATTCACTGAGGATAGTGCATAAATAAGGGGAGGGGATTGTAATATCCCTAAGGCCGAACCCAATTGTAAATGTACATACAAATTTACTTAAGTTGGTGATTTGTTTTGATATAATTTTGGATGCACCTTTCATGGCATAATGCACGCAGGTACTGCGTAGTAAAATGAGGAAGTGTGCACATTCAAGGATACCACGTGCAACATCTTAAGTGTGTGTGATGTTGAAGACAGGGAGCCTTTGTGTATATGATATGTTTTATAGGCTGGTGAGCTAGTTATTATAAGATAGGATGCTTATGTTTTGATTAGGTCGGAGAGCCTAGATGTTAAAGGCCAGTGTGCATGCTTTTGTACATGTCTCATATTTAATATAAAATATATCGTTGCACGCAGACCGACCATGATAAAAGAGACGGGGGACTAAACTCCACTAGTCAGGGAAAGGGTGGGCCTAAAAGTTAAGGAAAAGGGATAAGCTAGGAAGCTTGAGCCAAAAAGGAATATTATATTAATATTTCTTAAATCATAAAGTATGGATAATTATTTTATCCTAAGTTCCAAAGTTGTGGACAAGTGGGCCAAAGTAGCTCCCAACATGACAAGTGTCAAGTTGGAAACATGCATACATATTATTGGGACTTAGCTCATTTTCACACTTCCCCATCATTCTTACCATCAACTTTTCTAGGATTCCTTCCATCATTCAACCATGATTCCATGGCCATTTTCACTCATGCATTCAGTTATCCTTAATACATTCATTTCACTGTATTTGAACCTGTATCCATAGCCATTTTGTGTTGGTGTAGCTGGCTAGCTATGGAGCGAGACTGAAGAAGCGGGTTGTCAGGCCCATGGGATATTGAAGAGGTGGGTTTTCAGGCCTGTGAGAAATTCTTTGGGTGAGAGAATTGTTGGGAATTAACTTCCTAAAGGTGTTGAACTACAACTACAGGGCTCTGAGACTTCCTATTAAGCCTATTGTTGAAGCCCTGGAAGGGAAGTGGGAAGCCGAGGGACTGCTGAGCAGAGAAGGGACACGCTTCCTTGGGTGGGACAGGCATGTGGGGAATGAGGGATTGCAGGCAATTAGTTGAGCAGGCACCTGTGATGGAGTCTTCCTATTTTCCATGAGCCGTTAGCCTAGTTAGGAACCCTTACTCGGGTGGAGTTTAGTCCTAGCTCGGGGGTGACTCACTGTTGAGAGTGATGAACATTATGGTCTAAGGCTGGGAGGTTCATGGAAGATCTGCACACAGTTGGTGACATTCTTACCAAGATAAGTGTCAATTGTGTGATAAATTTACATGCTTCATTATTATTTATGTGCATATTTTTATGGGTTGTCATATGCGCGATTATAACTATGATTATTTTTATGGGTATTTCCTCTATATGTTGCATGTATGCGTTTACTGTTATTTTAGTATGGATTCGTTCATTTACAAATATATTTGTATGTTTAAATTTTATATATAAATCTTCCACAAGATTTCTATGCGTGGATATGTTTTAAATGCATGCAGATAGAAAATTGTATGTGACATAGCTCAGTTTGGATGCTAAGTATGTTACAGTATATTTCGCACAGAGAACAAATGTGTTCTCTGGCCTAGCGTGGCCCATCATGGATGATCGGGGACGTTGCAAAAGGGTTTTAGATCTAAGTAAAGCGTATGAATGGTGGCATTTCCCATTCTGTGGGTGGCTGGGGATGTTACATGGAGGCTACTAGAGGCGTCGTGCCTCCTCCCCGTGCACCCCGTCGTCTACCTCCATAGTGTCCTCTAATCATGATTACATGCACAAATACAAATCAATTTAATTATAAACATTTTATAATCAAGAATCTATTCAATGGAAGTCGTGATGATCCCAAGTCGTGGGTCGAACGCTCTCTGATACCATATGTAATGGACCCGACCGTTACGACACCAATACAATGTAGGACAGGTCATTTTTTTTTGTGCATTAAAAGACGATAATACAATTACAACAACTCAACTTAACGAGCCCAGTAACATAGGCATGAAATCCTAGAACATTAGCTCATTACGAAGCTTGAAGTAATTACAACATTAATTAGATAAGGAAATAACAACTATGCTAATTAACATCATCACGACCATCAAGGCACAAAATCATCTAACAAACAACATGTACATAAACCTTCATGGCGAGCTAGAGTTAATACTTCATAATATGCATTACAATACAATTTTCATTACATCAAATTCCTTAATCAACGCCATCATCATCGAGAAGCACATTACCCAATGCCAGGTTATCATATGCGCTTATCGATCAATGCACACAATGCTCCAATCATAAGGAATCATGTCGCTACATAGTGACAAGTGCAATACTAACCAAGGTGCAACCATAAATAAGTCTAAACCTTCAACCATGATATAAATCCAACTTGCACTTTTATACATTATACGAAACATGTAGACGAAGGCACTCTAAACAATCAAGAAAAAGAAGACATAGGGTGACTACATTCAATACATTTACTTTTCCCAACAACTAGCTAGATTTCTTCTTTTCTTACGAGGCAATTCTTATGTGGGTTCCTTTATTGCGCAACATCCTAGATGTAATTCAATAACAATTTTATCATCATAAGGACTCATTCATAGCATAACCAATCAACATCTAATAATGGAAACATATAACAATCTTCATGTAACATTATACTTTTCCATTCAAGGTTTTTATTAATCCAATAAACTCATCTGTAATTTCTTAACTTCTCCAATTCAATAATAAAGAAAGGAACCATAAACCATAAAATGTAAAACTTCTATCTAATTTATTCTTCATTAAAAATAAGACTAGACTAATCAATTTAAAGATTCCATTTCTTATTCAAGAATGATCCTTTCGTAACCTCTATTTTTAAATTACACAGCTAAAGGTCTCTCCTTCCTTCCTTCATTAATTTACTAATATTTAAGCACACTAGAAAACCAACTGCTCTACAATCCAAAATTTCATTCAAAAATAAACTCTACTATAATCTAGAGTTCCATTCTTATTCCAAGTTCAATATAGAAAACATCACCTTTTTCCCAGTTAAAGTAATGTAAAAAAATAAACTCTACTATAATCTAGAGTTCCATTCTTATTCCAAGCTCAATATAGAAAACATCACCTTTTTCCCAGTTAAAGTAATGTAAATTTATGTTGTATTGCATATATGATTATTAGGCATGCTAAAATTTAAAGGTCTAAATTATCATCCTTCTACCTCTATAGATCAACTTGAATGTATATAAAAACAACTCTTCGCTCCAATCTTGTCAAAGGAAAACTTTCATGGTAATTCATTCTATTTAACTGCAATATAATTTTCGAGTGAAATATGGAAACATTATCCGAGTTTAATTGAATCGAAGAGTAACCACCTGATAGTCTCAGACTTACCTGTAACCAGAATTATAACTTCTAGTTGGTAATCATACAAATTGGGAGTTTAAACTCAACAAATTTTAGGATGTCCAGTAAATACAACAACATGAAATCTAGATTAATATTTAACTGGAATTTAGAATTGTGAGCACTTAGCTGGAATTAGAATTTATAGGAAAATAGAATAAAAATAACTTGGATTGGAATTAGATTAAAAATGGAATTTGACTAGAAATGGAATTTAACGCGAATGGAATTTTATCTGGAATACAAATTAAACGAATACTAACTAAACACTCTAACTGAAATATGGCATTTCGTGCTTTAGTATACCCTTTACAAATGCAACCTAAAATATAATTCTGGAGATGAAAAAAAAATCACAGCAGAGATGAATCAACTGACAATTTATCGAACGGATAGGATTCAGGGTAATTAAAGGTGCAGGTCCACCGCCTTGGGAGCTGCACACCCAAGTGGGTTCATGGAGAGTGTAAAAAGAGAACACGTAGGTAATATTTTAGCAGTGGTGCTAGAAAGAATTAACTTGGACCAGAAAACTCAGACAACCAGGAGAATCATAGATATAAAGAAACACTACTTATGACTATACAAGACTTAAGTAAAGTAATTAAACCAGAACTGTCTGAAATCAGAGATTCCACAACCACCAAATCTGTTGAGAGGAATTGATGAGCGCAGAGGGAAGAGGATGAGGTGTTGAGAAGGAACGAATAGCTACACCCTCAATACTCTGTCAGATGACTATGTGGGAGACTAAGGGCCTCCAAGGAATAAGGACTCTTCCTTATTGTGTGCCCTTTAGAATCATCATGAGCGACTGTCACAGTCTTCCCTCACAACATCGTGGATATCTCGAACTAGGTAATCGTTAACCTACAGTTCGAGCCACGATGAGAGTTCTAGTAGGATGTGGCAGGGTTCTTGCCACACCTCTCCCTCAATATCTCTGGTTGTCATGCATGGCCCCTTTACTCCAAATTTGATTCTGGTTAGCAGACTATCGTCATCATTCATCCATCAATGAAATATGTCAGCGATGAAAATCAACATCATAATATACCAGTCATATGTCACATATGCAATATCAAAAACTCTCAAACCATAATCGTCCACTCCCTGACTCGATCCAGAGTCCAAGGAGGTCCATTGATGCCATCATCATCCTCAATCGGTTAAGATTCCTTCAAACTCAGGAAAAAACATTCAATAGCACCTGTCAATATAATATAAAAAAATAACATATTATCAGACACACAACATCATCATAATCTATAATAAGAAAAGTCAGTCATATAATGAGTCGGATCACTTGCACGCAAGTGTCCTCAAAGAATAAGTTCAATCAGGTGTGTGCATGTTAAGAACTTGAATAGATCTACCAATATAATCACCACAAATACTTAATACACAATAGATCCAAAGAGCAATATAGAAGAAACCACACTTTATTATTACCAAACCCTTGAGGTAGGGAAACACCATACAATGGATCTTATTATGGAAGGGATCCTCTCATGTTCACTTGCCTCTTCGAGGGGG